>NQII01000405.1:248771-269582 GCA_002778355.1 Clitarchus hookeri | reverse complement strand
ATGATAAAACACACAACATTGAGAAACCTCCTGTACTACCAGTGGAGGGTGTTATAGTGGGTGATGAGTCCTTGCCCTCATCTGAGTCCTCGGACTTTAATGGGTTTGAGGACCTTTCCCCAGCTGACAGCAGAGTGGGCAACTCCTTGGACAGCATTGAGGATAACAACGCAGAGGTTGTTCATACGCCAGAGAATGCTGAGAGAGGACTCCAGGACAACTTTCAACGAAGGTATCCAGAGCGACAGCGCAAACTGAAGATATTTCCTGNCTGAGAGAGGACTCCAGGACAACTTTCAACGAAGGTATCCAGAGCGACAGCGCAAACCGAAGATATTTCCTGATAATGTTTCTTATTTATGTGTCAGTGAGCCACCTTCATATGGTGAAGCTATGCGGTGCAGTGAAAATGTTGAGTGGAAGTGTGCTATCCAAAGTGAATATAGTGCTTTGATAAAGAATAATACTTGGGTTTTGGTGGATAAACCAAATAATTGTAATATTGTAGAATGCAGATGGGTTTACAAAATCAAATCAGCACAAGGCTTTAAAAACAGCAATATGGGGTTGATTTTCTGGAGACCTATTCTCCTGTTATCTCCAGAGATTCTCTGGGACTGCTGCTAGCTCTTTCAGTGAATCTAGGTCTGAGTATCGAACATTTAGATGTTGATACCGCATTTTTGCATGGTGAACTCAATGAAACAGTTTATATGAATCAACCTTAGGGTTTCATTGACAGAAATAGCAAAAATAAAGTTTGTTTATTAAAGAAAGCTATTTATGGTCTTAAACAGTCGACCAGAGTTTGGTTTAAGAAGGTTGAAGAAGTATTGTTAAAACTTGGTTTTATCAAGTCAAAGTTTGATGCATGTGTATTTTACAAGGGTAATGGCAGATCTGTTACAATTATAGCTTTGTATGTTGATTATTTCATAGTTTTTTCCAACAATAATATGGAAAAATGTAAGCTCAAGGAAAATCTCAACAGTAAATTTAGTATCAAAGACTTGGGTGAAATAAAATATTGTCTGGGAATGAATTTCGAGAGAAGTAAAAATGGATTAAAAGTTAATCAGTCTCAATTTATTGCAGTAATATTAAAAAGGTTTGAAATAGAAGATGCCAAGATTGTGAGCACTCCATTAGAGTATAAGTGTAAGTTCAGCGATGTGGATAGTGAAGGGGAACTTCCTAGTGTTCCATATTAATCACTTATTGGTTGCTTAATGTATTTGGCAGATACTAACAGGCCTGATATAGCTTATGCGGCTAGTTATTCAGGTCAGTTCAATACAAGGTACCGGATGGAGCATTGGAAGGCTGCCAAAAGGGTACTGAGGTACTTAAAGGGTACCATAAACCTAGGTTTATGTTTTACCAAAGATGACAAGGACATCATTGGGTATGCTGACGCCGATTGGGCACACAACCCTGTTGATCGTAGGTCATATAGTGGTTGTATTTTTAAACTGGCGAATGGTCCCGTGTCATGGGAAGCAAAGAAGCAAGGGTGTGTTGCTCTCAGTAGCACTGAGGCAGAGTATATTGCTATGAGCCATGCTGTTAAAGGTGCCAAGTTCCTTAAAGGTCTACTAAATGAAATAGTAGGTGTTGACAAACCTGTTTTGTCATACAATGACAACCAAAGTGCTCAGAAACTAGTGTATAACCCCATGTCTCACAACAGGACGAGACATATTGATGTGAAATACCATTATATTTGAGAGAATGTTGACGCAAATAATTTGAATGTTGAATATCTGCCTACTGATAGAATGATTGCGGATATTCTAACTAAAGCTCTACTTCCTGTTAAGCATGATTTTTGTGTTAAAGANTGTTGACGCAAATAATTTGAATGTTGAATATCTGCCTACTGATAGAATGATTGCGGATATTCTAACTAAAGCTCTACCTCCTGTTAAGCATGATTTTTGTGTTAAAGAGCATTAATATGTGTTAAGTTTTTCTTTTTTTTTCTTTTGCATTGTCTTTTCCTTTGTACTTATGGTTAAGTATGTATGTATCCCTGGATTAAGGGGGAGTGTTGAATATTAGCCTCTGCTATATTTATTGTTAATCCTGGCTATACAGAGAGTCGCTGTTATCGTCCAAGGCCATGCTGTTTTTTAGTCTAGTCTATGATGGTGCTCTCATAGCATGTCGGTCTGTTCTAGTGATGTATTTTTATATCCAAATACATCTGTTATACTCCTCTCCTCATTTATCTTCCGGTTTTTTCTACACTTACGCTTACCAATCTGCATCACATCTGGTAAAAACAGCACTTCCTTGATTCCGAGAAACCATTTTTCGTCACTGTTTTGNGAGAATGTTGACGCAAATAATTTGAATGTTGAATATCTGCCTACTGATAGAATGATTGCGGATATTCTAACTAAAGCTCTACCTCCTGTTAAGCATGATTTTTGTGTTAAAGGGCATTAATATGTGTTAAGTTTTTCTTTTTTTTTTCTTTTGCATTGTCTTTTCCTTTGTACTTATGGTTAAGTATGTATGTATCCTTGGATTAAGGGGGAGTGTTGAATATTAGCCTCTGCTATATTTATTGTTAATCCTGGCTATACAGAGAGTCGCTGTTATCGTCCAAGGCCATGATGGTGCTCTCATAGCATGTCGGTCTGTTCTAGTGATGTCTTTTTATATCCAAATACATCTGTTATACTCCTCTCCTCATTTATCTTCCGGTTTTTTTCTACACTTACGCTTACCAATCTGCATCACATCTGGTAAAAACAGCACTTCCTTGATTCCGAGAAACCATTTTTCGTCACTGTTTCACAGGCTGTACATCTTGTCGCTGTTCCGATAGGAGTAGGAAGCGATGTAGTGCCCGACCAGGTTGCCCACGGGTCAGCACTCTTGTGTTCGTTTCCGTGCCCTCGCATGCAGCAAATCGATCAGGGGCAGACCATATTCGTCACTAGTGATGGCCCCTTCCGATTCGGTCAGTTCCGGATTTATTTTACGTTTATGCATCGGGATCGGTCCTTCTACCTGGATTTTACATTAGATATCTGAAGGAGGTAAAGCCTCTTCCTGCAGCAACCAAGTTCGTCGAGGCAGCTGGTTATCGGCTTGTAAGTCTCTTCCTTTCAATTCTCGAGAGCCAGTCTTTTACTTTTCACGAGTAGATATTTCGTGCGAATAGCTTCAATGACCCACTGCAGCTCAGTCGCCAGTTCGGTTCGGCCAGCCATCATTCATAGAATTAAATAAACAAACATCCACACAATCACTCTCTAGTTGAGGACTGNCGTTCGGTTCGGCCAGCCATCATTCATAGAATTAAATAAACAAACATCCACACAATCACTCTCTAGTTGAGGACTGTGAATTTTCGATCCTTTCCAGTCAATTGATACATGCATCCATAACCTTCTTGCTATGCCTTGCAACATCGATTTTCGCAGCCAGTTTATACNTTCCAGTCAATTGATACATGCATCCATAACCTTCTTGCTATGCCTTGCAACATCGATTTTCGCAGCCAGTTTATACATTAACATACACTGAAGAGCCAAAAAAAAACTGGCCCACCTACCTAATAATATGTAGGGCCCCCGAGAGAACGCAGAAGTGCCACAAGACGACGTGGCATGAATTCAACTNTTCCAGTCAATTGATACATGCATCCATAACCTTCTTGCTATGCCTTGCAACATCGATTTTCGCAGCCAGTTTATACGTTAACATACACTGAAGAGCCAAAAAAAACTGGTCCACCTACCTAATAATATGTAGGGCCCCCGAGAGAACGCAGAAGTGCCACAAGACGACGTGGCATGAATTCAACTNCCCACCTACCTAATAATATGTAGGGCCCCCGAGAGAACGCAGAAGTGCCACAAGACGACGTGGCATGAATTCAACTAATGTCTGAAGGAATTCAGGAGGCAATTCACACTATGAATCCTGCAGGGCAGTCCACAAATCCATAGGAGTGCGAGGCGGTGGAGATCTCTTCTGAACAGCACGTTCTAAGGCATCCCAGATATGCTCAATAATGTTCATGTCTGGTGATTTAGGTGGCCAATGGAAGTGTCTAAAGTCAGAAGAGTTTTCCTGGAGCCACTCGGTAGCAACTCTCGACATGTGGGGTGTCTCATTGTCCTGCTGGAATTGTCCACGTCCATCGGAATGCACAATGGACATGAACGGGTGAAGGTGATCGGATAGGATGCTTAAGTATCTGTCACCTGTCAGAGTCGTATCAAGACATATCCGGGGGTCCATTTCACACCAACTGCACACGCCCCATACCATGACAGAGCCTCCACCAGCTGGAACAGTCCCCTGTGACATGTAGGGTCCATGGATTCATGAGTATGTCTCCACACCCGTACATGTCCATCCGCCCGATACACTTGGAAATGAGACTCGCCAGACCAGGCAATGTGTTTTCAGTCATCAACAGTCCAATTGCGGTGTTGGCTGGCCCAGGCGAGANGTGTTGGCGGGCCCAGGCGAGACGTAAAGCTTTGTGTCGTGCAGTCAACAACGGTACACGAGTAGGTCTTCGGCTCCGAAAGCCCATATCAATGATGGTCCATTGAATAGTTCGCACGATGGCACTTGTCGATGCCCCAGCGTTTAAATCTGCGCCAATTTGAGAAAGGGTTGCATGTCTGTCATGTTTAATGATTCTTGTTAGTCGTCGTTTGTCCCATTCGTTCACGATATTTTTCTGGCCGCAGTGATGTCGAAGATTTTNGCACTTGTCGATGCCCCAGCGTTTAAATCTGCGCCAATTTGAGAAAGGGTTGCATGTCTGTCATGTTTAATGATTCTCGTTAGTCGTCGTTTGTCCTATTCGTTCACGATATTTTTCTGGCCGCAGTGATGTCGAAGATTTGATATTTTACCGGATTTCCGATATTCACGGTACACTCGTGAAATGGTTGTACGCGAAAATCCAAATTTTATCGCTACCTTGGAGATGCTATGTCCCATCTCTCGTGCGCCGACTATAACACCACGTTCAAACTCATTTAAATCTTGATAACCTGCCATTGTAGCAGCAGTAACCGATCTAGCAACTTTGCCAGAGCTTGTTGTCTTATATAGGCGCTGCCGACCGCATCGCGTTACTTTGATTGGTTCCATACATCTTTTATTCGCATATGCACGCCTATACCTGTTTTTTTTTGCTCTCCAGTGTATTTCGAAGAGCCTTCAATTCTTCCTGTCTCCGCGCATTCGCCATGTTGATCAANTTTTTTTGCTCTCCAGTGTATTTCGAAGAGCCTTCAATTCTTCCTGTCTCCGCGCATTCGCCATGTTGATCAAGTAGATTATCTGTGCCTCAGCACCCCCATTATGCTGGTAGACAGCTACCAAATCTTCCACCACTTCTTTTTTTCACTCTCTCGATCTTTTGTACAAGAAGTGACCGACTCCTGTNACCGATCTAGCAACTTTGCCAGAGCTTGTTGTCTTATATAGGCGCTGCCGACCGCATCGCGTTACTTTGATTGGTTTCATACATCTTTTATTCGCATATGCACGCCTATACCTGTNGGTTTCATACATCTTTTATTCGCATATGCACGCCTATACCTGTTTTTTTTTTGCTCTCCAGTGTATTTCGAAGAGCCTTCAATTCTTCCTGTCTCCGCGCATTCGCCATGTTGATCAAGTATATTATCTGTGCCTCAGCACCCCCATTATGCTGGTCGACAGCTACCAAATCTTCCACCACTTCTTTTTTTCACTCTCTCGATCTTTTGTACAAGAAGTGACCGACTCCTGTGAAGAGTGGTGAGGCGAGCTTCCAACAACACATGTCCTTTATTCGTTGGTCAGTGTGTCTGTGTTCATCATTCTAAGTTGTATGACTTCCAAACTGACGGCGATATTTTGCCCACCCGTGGAGCTGGATGGTGAGTGGGTCGTTGGACGGACTGATTTTCATACTTTCAACTCTATATCCAACATAGAAGAAAATGCGAATTTAACATTCCGATATGCAGTGGCAGGAGACGTGAAGGAAATAAGCATTCCCACTGGGGCATACGAACTGAAGGACATAGCTAATTTAAAAAAAAATTGTACGATTGGATGTGACCTTCGAACTACATAATAACCCAAACACACTGAAGGCAGACATATTTTGGATTGCCGATGTTGATTACACCGAGCTGGATACCATTGAGCCCATGCTAGGGTCCAAGTCAAGAATCTACAAAGCTGGCAAAATCCTCAAAATTACACCACTTTTTAATTTCCGTGTATCAGGCGCACTTGCCAATATTTTTAACATGCTCTTAGAAGACTGATGTAGATTCTCTGTTCAGAACATTTTTATGCTCATTTTGAGTTTGCAAAATGGCATTATTGCACTTCACCATATGTGATTTAATAATTTCCAAAAACTCAATAAATAAGCATATACATTCATCTTTTATTTATTTAATTATTTCATGTAATTCAACTACATGCTCAAATATTCCGGTCACTTGGTGAATATATGGAAACAAACACAGCATTCATGTATTATTGGAACATCCAATTAGTTATCTCGTTTACCAGCCTTTTTGGTTTATCATTAGTCTGCTCTCTGGAAGCCTCGAAAACGGAATTCCGTGTTATCAATGCATTTTCTTTTTTACTCCTTCTATTATATTCACTATTGTTCTCTTGCTTTGGCTCCTTGCTAGGGTTGGGCTGATTCATTACATTTGAGTATTCGTTTCAACTCGTTACTTCACAATTGAAGACTCATAACTTTGTATTCGTTACATTTTACGAAACCTACGGAATAAATTAGTGGACTGTGAACAGAGGAACAATTCTCCAATTCCTTACTAGAAAACTGGTACTATTAGCACACTCTTTCACAAGAATAAAAAAACGTATACTTAGTAAACTTGACTCAACCCAAAATTTTTGTTTTACTTACCCGGTTGTAAATCGTATATTTGTTAATGTACTTATAATTTATGTTATTTATTTTATTGAAGCATGAGGTGATCTCTCATAATATGTAGGATGTTATGATCTTATTGTGCGTTAATTTTTAACAGGTGGCCATGTAGATTGATGTAGTAACCTCTTATATAAGAATGTTTTTGGTATTGCTATAATCTATTTTATTTATTTACAAATCATTTGTTACTGAACTAAAACTCCATAAAAAACTGTATCATAACGTTTATTTTGTGAAAAAGTAAAAACCTCTACTTTTTTTTTACCTTCTATCATACTTGAGTAACACTTTAGAAGTTACTTTTCCTCCTTGAGTTTACATGCATAATACTTTTTCGTACTGATTAATAGAAATTCAAAGCACGCACAAATCCAGAAAAAAGTATTGTTAAAGTCAATACCTCCACGACGCATGGAACTAGGTATCTGCATCTGAAAACGCTAGAACAAAACAATTGTTTCCCCTCCCTTCAAAAGACATAATGCACGTTTCCTCCCAAGATTATCCCCGGTACCAGCATGCGATATGGCATACTAAGTTAGCTGGACCAGAGAAACTCGTTAATCTGCTACGGCGCATATTTGCNGGTACCAGCATGCGATATGGCATACTAAGTTAGCTGGACCAGAGAAACTCGTTAATCTGCTACGGCGCATATTTGCTTCGTTATTCGTCACGAATCCTACTGAGTCTGCAAAATAACGACACGAGACAGCTTCGATAATAAGTACCCGAGTAACTGGTATTTCCTAGAATTGTTACTTCTATCTTAGTTTCCATCACAGTAACGAGTCATTTTTATTCGCCCATCCCTTCAATCCTTGCTCTTTGGTTGCTAAGGAGTCCGGGAGTTTGGATGTTGATAGTTTACTTTTTAGAGCATGTTGTTCGTCTGCATGNGCTCTTTGGTTGCTAAGGAGTCCGGGAGTTTGGATGTTGATAGTTTACTTTTTAGAGCATGTTGTTCGTCTGCATGTTACGTTAATAGTTTTAAGTAGATATTGTTTATAATGGCAGATAATGGGAAAGAGAAGTATCTGCTTCCAGGTGTACAATCTCCTTCGGACCTTCTTGTGGGTAGAATAATTTCGAATCCACCGGCAGAATATGTCAGGTATTCCCCGAAATGTGTTTTTTTTATAGACCGCGTCTGAATTTAAAGAATTCTCTTTCGTGAGAGAACTCGTTCGCACAACCTGGCAAGAANCGAGCCCATGCTAGGGTCCAAGTCAAGAATCTACAAAGCTGGCAAAATCCTCAAAATTACACCACTTTTTAATTTCTGTGTATCAGGTGCACTTGCCAATATTTTTAACATGCTCTTAGAAGACTGATGTAGATTCTCTGTTCAGAACATTTTTATCCTCATTTTGAGTTTGCAAAATGGCATTATTGCACTTCACCATATGTGATTTAATAATTTCCAAAAACTCAATAAATAAGCATATACATTCATCTTTTATTTATTTAATTATTTCATGTAATTCAACTACATGCTCAAATATTCCGGTCACTTGGTGAATATATGGAAACAAACACAGCATTCATGTATTATTGGAACATCCAATTAGTTATCTCGTTTACCAGCCTTTTTGGTTTATCATTAGTCTGCTCTCTGGAAGCCTCGAAAACGGAATTCCGTGTTATCAATGCATTTTCTTTTTTACTCCTTCTATTATATTCACTATTGTTCTCTTGCTTTGGCTCCTTGCTAGGGTTGGGCTGATTCATTACATTTGAGTATTCGTTTCAACTCGTTACTTCACAATTGAAGACTCATAACTTTGTATTCGTTACTTAGCTATTCGTTACATTTTACGAAACCTACGGAATAAATTAGTGGACTGTGAACAGAGGAACAATTCTCCAATTCCTTACTAGAAAACTGGTACTATTAGCACACTCTTTCACAAGAATAAAAAAACGTATACTTAGTAAACTTGACTCAACCCAAAATTTTTGTTTTACTTACCCGGTTGTAAATCGTATATTTGTTAATGTACTTATAATTTATGTTATTTATTTTATTGTAGCATGAGGTGATCTCTCATAATATGTAGTTTGGNAGGATGTTATGATCTTATTGTGCGTTAATTTTTAACAGGTGGCCATGTAGATTGATGTAGTAACCTCTTATATAAGAATGTTTTTGGTATTGCTATAATCTATTTTATTTATTTACAAATCATTTGTTACTGAACTAAAACTCCATAAAAAACTGTATCATAACGTTTATTTTGTGAAAAAGTAAAAACCTCTACTTTTTTTTTACCTTCTATCATACTTGAGTAACACTTTAGAAGTTACTTTTCCTCCTTGAGTTTACATGCATAATACTTTTTCGTACTGATTAATAGAAATTCAAAGCACGCACAAATCCAGAAAAAAGTATTGCTGAAGTCAATACCTCCATGACGCATGGAACTAGGTATCTGCATCTGAAAACGCTAGAACAAAACAATTGTTTCTCCTCCCTTCAAAAGACATAATGCACGTTTCCTCCCAAGATTATCCCCCGTACCAGCATGCGATATGGCATACTAAGTTAGCTGGACCAGAGAAACTCGTTAATCTGCTACGGCGCATATTTGCTTCGTTATTCGTCACGAATCCTACTGAGTCTGCAAAATAACGACACGAGACAGCTTCGATAATAAGTACCCGAGTAACTGGTATTTCCTAGAATTGTTACTTTTATCTTAGTTTCCATCACAGTAACGAGTCATTTTTATTCGCCCATCCCTTCAATCCTTGCTCTTTGGTTGCTAAGGAGTCCGGGAGTTTGGATGTTGATAGTTTACTTTTTAGAGCATGTTGTTCGTCTGCATGCTACGTTAATAGTTTTAAGTGAGATATTGTTTATAATGGCAGATAATGGGAAAGAGAAGTATCTGCTTCCAGGTGTACAATCTCCTTCGGACCTTCTTGTGGGTAGAATAATTTCGAATCCACCGGCAGAATATGTCAGGTATTCCCCGAAATGTTTTTTTTTTATAGACCGCGTCTGAATTTAAAGAATTCTCTTTCGTGAGAGAACTCGTTCGCACAACCTGGCAAGAACACTGCTCCGCGCTCTCTAACGTTCTCTCTCTGTGATATTAAGACAACCATTCTCGTTTCTCTCCGACGTCATGCAGACTGCTGATGCCGGAAGGCGGGAAATCATGTCAAGCTAAAATCGTAATCATAGCTATTGTAAATAACATATATGTTTTCAAAATAATTCACAAATATTTATAACACTACCAGAATTATTATTAGCGCATAAATGTTATTATTTCTGTGTTATATATTGCCGTCATGTTACAGCAAAAAAAAAAAAAGTAAGATATCCGTTTTATATTTTTATAAATATGTTTTAACGTGAGTTATTTCGTTGTTTAAAACAGTTGAAATTATTCTCTTACAGGTAAAATGCGACGAGGTTTCGGCTCAGAAAGCTGCTGTAAACTTATTCAAACACGGAAATAATTTAAACACACATGGCGCATGGTCAGAATGTACGAGAGAGCGCCAGCGAGAGCACAACTTNTCAAACACGGAAATAATTTAAACACACATGGCGCATGGTCAGAATGTACGAGAGAGCGCCAGCGAGAGCACAACTTAGTGCGCTATCTGTGCTCTCGCTCTTTCGCACACACTCCGACGAATTGAGACTACTATAGAGAGCGTTCTCTCTGACGTCATAATTACGTGATCGCGAGAGCACGAGAGTGCCCTCTGGGCCAATTGAGATACGGACAGAGATCTGGCAGCTTTGCGGTTAATTGTCTAATTTCGAAAATCGAAATCAACATTGAAAATAAAAAAGCTACTTCATATGTCTTATGAATACGATAAAGTTGGCAGTGTTGTGTAAAAAAAAAGTTCCGCGTTGTATAATCTTATTAATATTAAATTTTGACATTGTTTTATACATGTTCATATTAAAAATTGCCTTAAAATTATTATAGTTAAATTTCAACTGTGTTAAGGTCCATTGCAATGTTTAGTGGGCAAAGAGCTCAAATAAATGGCAAATAAAATAAGAATACAGTGAAACAGTAAAACACTCAAAATCAAATAAAAATGTAAACTGTATTAAATACTCAAAAATTAAAAAATACATTAAAACTATGCTGACTGTGTAATAAATTATCCATTGACCCTCTTGGGCTGGTTCCCTGCAATCCCTGATGAACATAAAATATTCTGTTTTAGCAGCATTGCCAATCTTGCTATAAATAATTCTACATCAGTGGTTCCTAACCCGGGGAGTAATTACACCCTTGGGGGGGTAAAACCGTCTTTCCTGAGGGGTAACGATCAAGATGTTTAGTTAAGGCTATTTAGTGCGGCGCCACACTGTGGGCATTAACGGAACGGTGGCTTCACAATTCATTCAAACTTCCCACGGCTTCGAAAATTAGTATGAAGTGCGACGTGATTCACTGGCCGCCTCCCGCGCTCACTCGCTCACTTCGCTTCCGCCCACGTCCATACTTACCCCTGCGCGCCACCGCTTTTGTTTTCTTCTTCGTTCAGTCAGTCGAGCAATCAATTACATTGAATACAGATGCGTTCACTTCACGGCGGACGAGACAGGCCAACCAGTAGTACTCTCTGCACGTGAATTAAGTTTCGAAAACGCACCTAATCAAGCAAATAGGTATATATAAAATAAGTATAGTATATTTAGCTTAAGGTGCAAGTATACTTAAGTCTTAAATATTTTTAAATATCACTCTTAATTTCAGAAACCATGCAACGTACAAAAAAGTGGTCATACCAAGAAGCTTATCAGAAATGGGGTTTCACTCAAGTTATTGTTCAAGGAATCGAAAAACCTCAATGTGTGCTATGTAATAAAGTGCTTAGTTCGGAGAGTATGAAGCCAANGAATCGAAAAACCTCAATGTGTGCTATGTAATAAAGTGCTTAGTTCGGAGAGTATGAAGCCAAGCAAATTAAAAGACCACCTTGAAAGAAGTCATCCAGGCTTCAAGGAGAAAGATCTCAAATTTTTAAAAAGAAAAGAATCTATTCTAAATCTTTGCGCATGGATTCAATGGGCACTTTTTTTTCAATCAAATCAAGTTGGCCTTGAGGCTTCTTATTGAATAGCTCTCCACATTGTAGAGAACAAAAAGCCTCATACCATAGGTGAGGAACTTATCAAACCCTGTTTGTTGGACGCAGTGAAGCTAGTTCTTGGAGAGCAACACATGGGTAAGATAAACCAAATATCGCTCTCTAACAACACTATCAAAAGTCGCATAGAACAAATGAGCATGGATATTTTGGACACAGTGCTCACTGAAATAAAGTCTAGCCCCTACTTTGTACTTCAGTTAGATGCGTCAACCGAGTCCCAATTGCTTGTATATGTTTGGTACATAAGAAATGACCAATTAAAAGAGGAATACTTATTTTCCGAATCACCTGAGCACCACTACTCGTGGAAAAGATTTGTTCCAAACTTTGAAAAAGTTTATAGAGGACAATGAACTCCAATAGTCGAAGTTGATCAGCGTTTGCACAGATGGTGCACCATCTATGATAGGGGTTCGCTCAGGATTCCAAACATTGGTAAAGGCTGTTTCTCTCCATGCCACATTCAGCCACTGCATTATACATTGTTACGCTTTGGCAGTAAAAACACTTCCACCTGATNTGGACGCAGTGAAGCTAGTTCTTGGAGAGCAACACATGGGTAAGATAAACCAAATATCGCTCTCTAACAACACTATAAAAAGTCGCATAGAACAAATGAGCATGGATATTTTGGACACAGTGCTCACTGAAATAAAGTCTAGCCCCTACTTTGTACTTCAGTTAGATGCGTCAACCGAGTCCTAATTGCTTGTATATGTTTGGTACATAAGAAATGACCAATTAAAAGAGGAATACTTATTTTCCGAATCACCTGAGCACCACTACTCATGGAAAAGATTTGTTCCAAACTTTGAAAAAGTTTATAGAGGACAATGAACTCCAATAGTCGAAGTTGATCAGCGTTTGTACAGATGGTGCACCATCTATGATAGGGGTTCGCTCAGGATTCCAAAAAAACACTTCCACCTGATTTGATGAACGTATTCTCTGACATTGTAAAAATTGTCAATCATATCCGAGGTAGTGCGACAAACACAAGAATTTTTAAAGTTCTATGCCAAGAAATTGGGACCAAAATTGACGTGCTTCTGTTTCACACAGAAGTACGCTGGTTATTGCAGGGTAGAGTATTGCACCGGGTACTTGAACTCCGAGAAGAAATCGCCTTATTTCTGGAAAGGATTAAAACAGCAAAAGAGAGAAAACTTCACATGAAAATAACAGACAAAATATTTATTGCAAAGCTTGCATACCTCACAGATTTTTTCGTAGAAATAAATATGCTTAACCTGTCTCTACAAGGGAACATGGTGAATGTTTTGACAGCTCAAGATAAAGTTGCCAGTTTTCTCCGAAAACTTCAGCTCTACCAATGTAGGGTTGAGGTTGAGGATGTATCAATGTTCACAGAATTAGCCACGTTGCTAGTGGGAAATGATGAAAAATGCACATTCACAAATGACATCACTCAACACATATCTTCCTTGATTAATTTCATCAATAACTATTTTTCCAATTTAGGAAATCGTCAAACAAATGCTTGGGTTTTTAGACCTTTTTCGGTGGATGAAGCTATTTTCTCAGATAGCGATATACTTGCTAAAGTAGAATTCCTTGGCCAGTGCGAAGACAACATATTGAAGGTAAATTTTGAAAACCACGAGATTTCAACGTTTTGGATAAAGTTGCTGGTGAATACCCTATTATTGCTGACAGTGCTCTTAAAATATTAATCCCTTTCGCGACTACTTATAGGTGTGAAAGTGGATTTTCAACGATGGTGGCCATGAAGACAAAATCAAGGAACAGATTGAATGTTGAAGACGACTTGCGATGTGCCCTGGTGGAAAAGCCAAATATTAAGAAGATTTTACAAAAAAAGCATTACCAACCGCGTTGCATTGATTTTTTTTTACGTCTTTTTTACTTTCAACTTACTATATATTAAGGTGCTTTTTTTTTGTTAAATGTGGATACATTTTAATTTGTTTGTTTTCTTGAAGGGGGTGAAGACAACTTTCTACAATTTTCAGGGGTAATGGTCTCAAAAAAGTTGGAAACCTTTGCTCTACATAATTATGCTACTTTGGAAAAAAAAATATGCTACATTTAAGAAAATAACTTGAAGCTATGTATTAGGCTAACACAAAAAAACATTACTTTTGCAATAAACTAATAATAAAATCTGAAAGCATGCATTACAGAATAACATTGATTAAACATGGCATTGGAAAGATATAATTTAAAATAAGGACATAGTGTTCATTTACATTTCTTCCATAACATTTTTGGACACACAAACACACCATAGGTAATATTTAATATTTTGAAACAGTCATTTATCACTACGTGAAAACCACATCTTGTGTATTACTATTGTCAGCAGACATTGGCACTGTTGCAAAAGTCAAAGTACCTACTGGTATAAAAAAACTGTATAAAAACTGTATAAAAAACTGGGATACAAGGATGCCTTTGTCATGCGAATTATTATTTGCTTGGAGTGAAGCCTGTACAGCATTCCTACTTCTTCACTGCTTGCCTTGCTAGAAGTGTTCCATTATGTAACAATGGAACGATGATGCAATCATGCTTTGGGGTTTTCATGTCACGGACCTTTGAAAAAATTCTCTTTGCATCAGTATTGGAATGAGGTATGGACAGTACAGAGTGTGCTAGATGTGGGAGTGCCTTGAATACGTCATTAACATGGTTATCCTTGAGCACACACACATGTGTGTGTTAACATTCTGGATTTATTAAAAATTTTGTTTTAATGAATGCATTTAATTGTTTCTATAATTACCTTGTGCCAAAAGTGATCCACCTTTGTAGTAGATGTCATTGGGCAACTCATCTATTGTGTTGTGATGTGCAAACAGTTTTACGAACTAGTACAGAAAGAGAAAGGAAAAAATTCCAATTTGCTACATTTCCAGCAATGTTGCCACTTTATGGGTCTGGTTCTTTCATGCCGCACCAGAGCGATGTATACTATTATCTATTTACTTACATTTATTTATAGCTTACATCTTGCACTTTGCACACTAAGCATTCATTTCTTGCCTGATGTAAAATTATTATGTTAATTTTCCGCAGCATAACTACCTTGATATGCTACATTTTACATTGACACCTACAGTATATTGGTGAATTTGATGAGTTCATTTCAATATTTACATTTGTCAGTTTAATATTTTCTTGTTTGCGTACATTCTAAATTGTGGTAGAAATTTTATTCACAGTTTTATTCTAATTATCTGACATAAATTTTTCTGAATTTTAAGTTATTTAACCTTTTAATGTCACGGATTTATGTAACTACTGGATATGATTTCATGTGATTTCTCTTTGTCAAACCAGATTATTGTGTACTGGTAAGTTATGTCCTAAGATATCACTAATTTTAACTTTTCGTAGATAAGATTTGTTCATCAGGAAATTATTTTATTCTTTATTTTATTTATCAAGAAAGGGTTTCACATTAGCAACCCCAGGGACTCTCTCTCTAGACATGATTGTGGTCAGTCGTACTAAATTTTCTCTTATTTAAATTTATGTAAATCTTTTATAAGAACGCCCATGGTAAGTCAGGGGCGACGGAGAAGAGCCATCGCAAATTTGGTAAATATGAGCAGGTTGTAGAAGAGGCCTACAAGTGCAAGATTAATTATTTTAGTGCAATTTGCAAGACCTCCAGATCTGGCCTATGGACGCTTGTGAATCCTCTACCATGGAACTTCAAATAGTAAGCCTGTACAAATGGGTATGGTCAAATATTGCACTTGAGTTCTTGATAATTAAATAATTTAATTGATTCCATCAGAAGAAATGTCTACTAAAAATTTTCTTAAAGAAAAGAAAGTATAATCCAGAGGTCCTTAGATAGAGTCTGTGCTAAACCCAGCTAGTCATGATGGAATCTTACTTAATCAAGCTACACAATTTAATAAGAACTGGTTTCATGAATCTTTCTCAAGAAGTAATGTTGTTAATTGGAATAATTAAATTTTCACGAAATGCTGTCTATGGAATTCATTGCTTGTGAGAGAAAGATTATTATAAACGTTTCAAAGTGCTGAGAAATTTCAATAACTGATTTATATTCTTATTCAGTAAGAAACCTATTTGAATATGATTATTTCTGGTAATTATAACAGTGCATACATGTCTAATGTTGATTTATGTGATATTTCTTACTACATTACTAAATGTCCACTTCTAATCAGTGTGCAACTGTATGATTTGTGTAAATTTGGAATTTAATTATTATTTTGAAGTGTTTCTTTTGTTTTGCATTTTGATATTTTTGTCATAGCTCGCCTCTACTTTAGTGGCAAAAAGTAAGGAAAAATATTTCTTTCACTTAGCCTTTGAGAGAATTTAAGATTTCTGATAATTCATGATTTTTCACACCTTGTTTAATGTGGTGTTACGTGACGGAAAATGGGTAGGAGTATTTTATTACGCATTACTCTTGTGTGTGTCTGGCTACTCCACAGAGAAATTAATGACTAGGCTTCTCTTTCACACAAGTACTTATTTACACTACACAAATATCAACCACAAAGATAATACTTTTAATTAATTTATACTTCCAATTTTCATTCTAATTTACAGTCACAGTTTGTACATTTATGTTAAAATTTACAAATTTACAAACTCCATATTTATGCAGCAATGTAACTGTGTAGTACGTGCATGAAATTCATCCAGAGCAGCACATGCGTGGTTAACCGATTCTTCAGCAATGTATTCCGGCTCAAAATTACCATCTTTGGCACTTGATTTGAATACAAAACATGCCACCAGGACAGCAACAAAAGACAGAGCTCCAGGCAGGATCTGTCTAATCATGTGTTTATCTGCATGATACAATCTCATGAAACAATTGCATCATCTTCAGACTTTCGGACATTAAAGAGTGGTTACCATAACATGTAATAACATTACTTAAAACATCTCTTCGTGAATTTTGCCTTTGATTTTCTTACTGTCTATAGTTTTCAAATTACAGTACAGTAGGTAAATGTTTTTTTTTGTTTATGTAGTGGAAATATTATGAATCTACAATTTTTTGCATTGCACTGCCCAAACAGTGCATAAACACTTAGTACCTCTTGACACCCTAATGTTAATGACATTCAGAATGAAGGGAGGTTATGTAATGCACAACAGATTAAATTAAAAAATATACTTTTTTTTCTCCAAAGGTCCATGTACTCAACAGGGGTGAAAATAACAAAATGGGACAGTTTGTGCCTTAAAGCTATTCATCAAGAGTATCTTTGATAAAAACCTCAAATTTTTATTTTGTATCCCACATTACTATTTTTGGCTTCGAAAACAGCAAATTTACATTTTCTCCCAAGTTGGAGACTATTTTTTTCTGGGAAGGAAGTCTTCAGTGCAGATAACTTTGTTGTTGGACACTGTTCTACATGTAGACACTAAGCACACAAAAGATAAGATCTCTAAATGCAACTTGGTGAAGTAGGGTGAATATAAAGAGGGGGAAAACCATCATCTGAATGCTGAAAGCAGATGGCCACCAGCATGAAAATGCAAAATTTATTTTATAATGTAAATATACAGTGTAATAGTATCATATGTAAGCTTTTAAATGACTCTAAAAACTCCACAATAGGTGACTTATTACAAAAGTTATTGCTAGTTGCGTAAATCTCCGTAATCTGTGAAATTTGCTTGCAGTGTGTATGAAGAATGGCTGCCACAATCCACTTGTAGGTATAAATCTCAATTAATATTTTTCTTTCACCTTGATGATAGGATACCATAGCAACAAATTTTTATTAAAATCAAAAATGGTGCAGCTTCAGCCCCTTGATGATTTCACATGGAATGATCCCACTGTAAATACCATGGGGATTGTTTAGAGTTAAACGGTTACCGTTTGGGGTTTGTAATGCCCCAGCAGTATTTCAACACTGATGGTAACATTGTTGTCTGGGGTGCCAGCGGTCGTTGTGTTAATAGACAACATTTTAATTACTGGAGAAAGTGAGGAGCAGCACTGGCTCAGAGTGCACCAGGTGCTACAACAAATTGCTGAAACCGGCTTGCAGCTTAAGAAATCTTAGTGTATGTTCGCAGCCTTAGGAGTCATGTTTATGGGATACCGTGTGGATAGCATGGGAATACATCCTACTGACGAAAAGGTGAGAGCAATCCCTGATGCCTCAGCACCTACAACGATGAAAAGACTCTAGTCATTCCTAGTATTATGGACGTTTGGTAATTACTTGCTTTACCCAATGCAATGTTGGCGGCTTTGCCAGGTTGCCAGTTTGTCATTACGGTGTCCTAGGCAGTGTTTGTATAATGTAAACCTTACAGTAAACAAGTAATAAAGAAATGTATTTTATCTCCTTTAATAAAACTGTTCGATATATTCGTTCCTTCACAGTACACAAAAATGGTGACGAGGATACGTAAGGAACTATACGCATGTGCGGTGTGTTAAGTGTTTTGCTTCATTTTCTTAATTCGCATAGTGACTACACAATGCAATGCCGTCCTTTGCGAAATACGATCAATCTCTCCCCGAGACCTGGGATGAACATTGGAAAGATTTCAGTTCTGGCTAGATTCGAAAGGGCAGATTATGAATGATCATAAATGAGGACTTTTGATTGAAATGTTGGACGATCATACCATTCGTGATTTAAAGGACTGGATTACACTGAAGACCCTTCGAGACAGCACATACATGGAGCTTATCAAAATTCTGAACAAGAATATTGTACCACCTACGATCAACCCCATGGTCTGCTACAATAAGTTCGTAAACAGAAGGCAACTTCCAGGTGAGAAGGCAGTTGTTTACATGTCTGAATTAAGGCAGTTGGCAACTTCTTGTAACTTTTAGGGCATGATGGCGACAATTGTGTTGTACCAGTTTGTCTGTGGCATACGCAGTGTAGATTTACAAGGCAAATTATTTACAGAAAAGGAGTTAACTGAGATGAAGGCTTTAGAGGCAGTTAGTTGAACGCTCTGAAGAGAATGTCATTGAGGTTAGAAATTTGTACGTGGAAGATGTACACAAATTTCATGCTACTGCATCAGGCAGCCAGATATTTTCGCCTCCCAGTTTTGGTTCCACATTCAACAAAAAAGTTACTTGTTTCAGATGTGTTGAGGTAGGCCATACTGCTGCAAAAGGAACCCTTCCCAGAAACAACTTAAAGTGTTAAAAATGTGGTAAAATTAGGCATGTTACAAAAGCTTGCATACAAAGGGACAAGTTATTATTGTATTCTGCAGAAGCTAATCTTGCAAATTTAGTTGACAATGTCAGAGCTGCAGTTGCCTCATCCGGGGTTCATTCTCCCGCAGTTTCCCCACCAAACGTGGATTTGTCATACCTAGGTGCCTTGCCTCATCCCTTCACGATGAAAGCATATTTCTCTTATCCGATCTGCCTTTGAGTCTTCATATGAAGTCATATTTTGTGCGAGTACAAGTCAAAAATGTTCTCATGCAATTTGAGATAGATTCTGGTTGTCCGAGGACACTTATAAACCTGGACACGTATACTACCAATTTGCAAACTCCGATCATGGCCCTGTTTTGCATCAAGCACCACTTAGAACATGGGCTTCACAGTCTTTGACCATTATTGGAGAATTCATAGCTGTTGCAAAATACAAGCACTGTACTTGCAGTCTTCCTGTTTTGGTCGTAACTGGTTTAAGGCCTTAGATTTTTCCATTCAAGGTGTGTACGTTCTGTCTCCATACACATCGTATGCTGGGATGTCTGCAGTTTCAGGTAGTGGTAAGGGCTGTTATAAGAGACCTCCCCTTCACATAGATATAAACCCTGCTGTTGCTCCTGTGTCTCAGCGAGCTCAATCGGTTGCATTTTCCCTCACTACTAATATGGAGGAAGCTATTGAGACAAGTGTGAAGCGAGGGGTATGGATTCCTGTGAACCACGCTAGGCCCTGGGCCTTTACTATTGTCCCAGTATTGAAGCGCAATGGTACCCTTCTACTTTGTGCTGATTACAAAGGCACGGCTAACTGTGCTTTATCTTCAGATGCATACAAATCACCAACACTGGATCAGGTGTTGTCATAGTTGGCAGGTGGTTACATCTATGGAACCATTGATTTAGAAGATGGTTACATTCAGATTCCGGTGGATGGAGAGACTTCTTACTTGCTGACAATGAACACTGTTGAAGGCCTGCACAGTGTTACATGGTTACTTTTTGATATTAAGATTGCATCTTCTGCATTTAAAAGGATAATTGATGGCTTGTTGGGACCTGTTAAATGTGTTATCACATACTAAGACAACATATATGTTAAAGGTACAACGGTAGCAGAATACAGGGCTAGGCTTCTGCATGGTGATGCTGGATTTAAGGTTTATTCTGACAAATGTGTGTGGCAAGCTGGATCTATTGAAGTTCTGGGATTTTGGCTGGATGCTAAGGGTATCCACCCTACCACTTAAAAAATTGCTGCTATTGCAAATGCTCCCAGTTCATGTACATGTCTTTGTTGGGTTTTGATCTCATTTTACGGTAGATTCTTCAAGGATAAGGCTACCATATTAGAGCCCTTACACTGCTTGTTATACTCAAATTCTGAATGGGCTTGGACCATGAAGCACCAAATGGCACTTCAGATGGCTAGAGATATGTTAACCAGTCACCAAGTATTAGCTGATTACAAGCTTGACTTACCCCTGGTTGTTACTGCTGATGCTTCACCGGTGGGGGTTGGTGCA
>NQII01000405.1:157586-248738 GCA_002778355.1 Clitarchus hookeri | reverse complement strand
GGGGGGTTGGTACAGTGCTGGCACACATCATACCAGGTGCTCAGCCTGGCAAAACAAGAGAGATACCCATTGCCTACGCATCTCGAACACTGTCTGCCACAGAGCGAGCTTACTCACAACTTGACTGGGAAGGACTGGCTATCAAATTTCCAGTTAAAAATTTCACCCCTTACTTGGCCTTTCATCGGTTTACAATCATTACTGATCACAACCCTTACTTAGTATATTTACTCCTGACAGGCCAACACCACTACGTTTATCTCCATGAATGTTGAGGTGGACCCTCATTCTGAGTTCTTTTGACTATGAGTTATGTCATAAACCTCGTACAGCAGTTGGTCATGCAGACTGTTTAAGTAGACTGCCCGAACCTACTCCCGGTGAGGATGTATTTCCGGAGCCTGCTGGTGTGCACCTCCTTGAAGCTATAGATCTGCACTTGCTGTCGCCACTAGATATTGCAAGGGCTACGGACAGTGACTTAGTGCTTCGACAAGTCAAGATCTACATACATCAAGGATGGCCAAGCACAGTACACACTGAGTTACTTCCATTTTACTCCAAGAGAGTAGCTTTGTCGTTGCACTCGGAATGTATCTTATGGAATGAGGGGTAGTGTTCCATCAGCACTGCAAGAGACAGTGTTAGACCTAATTCACTCAACACGTCAAGATGAAAACTACAGTAAGACCATTGCTCGGAGCATTGCTTGGTGGCCAAACATAGACAGTGATATTACAAATAAAGTGAAACTGTCCCAGACCTGCCAAGCAGTGGCGAATGCACTCTCCAAGTTAATTGTGTGTCCATGGCCTCGGACTGAGAGAGCCTGGGGATGAGTACAATCTGATTATGCAGGGCCCTTCCTTGGACACTATTTGCTCGTTATGATAGAAGCATATTTTAAGTGGTCAATTATTAAAGTGGTGTCGAGTTTGATGGCTGCAGTCCTTATTACACATATGCGTTATATCCTGGCAGATTTTGATAAACCCTTGGTAATTGTGACTGACAATGGACAGCAGTTCATGTTGGATCAGTTTAATGACTTTCTTCGCAGTAATGGTAGACGTCACTTGTATACTCTGCCCTGGCGCCCTTCCTCAAATGGTTTGGCGGAGTGTATAGTGCAAACATTAAAAAAGTTGATGTTAAAAATTCTCTGATCCAGATATTCATGTTCGTGTCACATATACTTAATGGGCTATGCGTACACACCCATCCTCATCTACTGGCAAAATCCCTGCCGAGGCAGTGGGTAGGATGTTTCGCACTCACCTTACCCAGCTGCACCCTGCTTTCGAACCGTCTAAACCTGCATCAGCGTTCTCTCCAAAGCTTCAAGTTGGAGAATTGTTCTGAATGATGAAGCACGGCATGTGTAAGTCTACTTGGCTACCATGTGTGGTTTGTGGTCATTCTGGTGCTCGAGCTTATAACATCAAGAATGACAATGGTGCAATAGTCGAGAACATTTTTGGTGATGATGTGCTTCGCAGATTCACCCCAGAGCTTGCAGAACATGTTCCTGAACCATTTGTTTATGACAAGTCGCAAATGCCTGACAGTGAAGCTGAAACTGCAGAATCAACCCAGCTACTACACAGCACCATTGATCAACACATGCCTTCTCAACTGCCACAGGCTGCCCGTCAGGAGAACCCTTTGCCATTGATGCCTGCAAGTTCAACNATCAACACATGCCTTCTCAACTGCCACAGGCTGCCCGTCAGGAGAACCCTTTGCCATTGATGCCTGCAAGTTCAACATCATATCACCATCCTGTTTCTATGTTGGTGGTTGCTGCTGCACAGCACCCAGCCCACAACAGGCTGCTGCCGCTAGCTGCTACAAAGGATGGGGGGAAGTTCTACAAAGGTGTCTGCATCTACTCCTCATCAGGATGGTGACTCTGCATTGACATAGTGTACTGCCAGCTCACCACCAGGGTCTCCATTCATCAGCTTACCTGATATTCACCATCCACAGGTGACTCTGCCNCGTGTACTGCCAGCTCACCACCAGGGTCTCCATTCATCAGCTTACCTGATATTCACCATCCACAGGTGACTCTGCCCCTTTCAGAGTCTTAACGAGGACAAGTGCGTTGTCACCAGTGTCTTAAGTGGTCTCCACATCCTACCACTACGCAGTCTGGCCAGATATCTTGACCCCCTCAGTAATTTGAATGATGGTTGACCTGTGGTTAATGACTCAGTGCATCAGTGCAGTGCTAAGATACATGCCAATTTTTCTATTTTATTATTTTACTATACAATGGCATTTGAGTTGATTGTTGGTGTTACATTGTCACAATATTGTCTTGTCCTATTTAAATGGGGAGAGGTGTTATGGACTTGTGGTAATTACTTGCTTTACCCAATGTAATGTTGGCGGCATTGCCAGGTTGCCAGTATCAGTCATGGCAATGTCCTAGGTGGTGTTTGTATAATGTAAACCTTACAGTGAACAAGTAATAAAGAAATGTATGCTGTCTGTAATAAAACTGTTGGATAAGTTTAGTTCCTTCACAATACACAAAACCTAGGATTGCTGAATTTTTATGAAAGGTTACTGCCAAACAAGACATGCCTGTTGGAACCCTTGCATCGGTTGTTGGACCAGGGAAAAGAGTGGAAATTGACAAAAGTGCATGATGAGGTGTTTAAGGTGGCAAAATAGCTCTTGTAGTCAGAGGCAGTGCTGACTCACTACGATGCATCCAAACCCATTGTTTTAACTTTGATGCGTGCGAATATGGGCTGGGTGCAGTGCTGACCCATATCAGTGAAGATGGAAGTGAAGCTTGTACTGCATTTGAATCTCGTACACTGCAAAAGCATGAGAAAAACTGTTTGAAAATCGACAAGGAAGCGCTAGCGGTTATTTTTGTTATAACCAAATTCAGACAATATCTGACAGCAAGGCCATTTACGATAGTCACAGACCACAAACCACTCCTGCGGGTTTTAGACTTGACCAAACAGACACCTGATATATTATTGCCACGGTTGTTACGCTGGAGCCTTTGGTTATCCATGTTTGATTACCAGGTAGTACATAAAGCCGGTACAAAGATTGGTTATGCTGATACTTTAAGTAGACTTCTGGTAATGGCACCGGATATTCAGATTCCGGCTGTGGGGGATGTTCTTATGTTGGAAGCCCTGCTGGAACACCCAATTGGAGCTGCAAGGTTAGCTCAGTTAACAGAGTTAGACTCTATACTAGTAAGAGTGAAGCTGTATACAATGGCAGACTGACCTTGTGACACCATCTCTGTAGAGCTGTGCCCATATTGGGGTCGGAGGGATGAACTATCTCTATACAAGGGCAGAATTTTGTGGGGTAATCATGTGGTTGTGCCAACAATAGTGCGGACGGATCTATTGGAAATGTTCCATGCTAATCATGACAGCATTGTTCGGTCAAAAGCGTTGACACTAAGCTACTTGTGGTGGTCTAAAATGGACCAAGATATTGAAAAGGTTGTACAACACTGTCAGGAATGTGAACAACTCCGAGCTAACCCTACCAAGGTGAAAGAAGTCTGCTGGTCTCCAGAGAAGAAATCATGGACCAGACTACACATAGATTTTTTTGGGTCTTTCAAGGTAAAATGTTTCTGGTAGTTGTGAATTCGTATTCCAAATGGCTGGAAGTGAAAATGGTACCATTAGTGTCATCAGTGGTGGTGATAAGAGAGTTGAGAGAGATTTTCAGTTGCCATGGCATTTCTGAGTGTATAGTGTCAGACAATGGTACAGCGTTTGTGTCTCAGGAGATGAAGCTCTTTGCAAGGAAGAGTGGAATCAGGCTTGTTCTGGCTACACCCTTTCACCCATCTAGCAATGGACAAGTGGAATGAATGGTGCAAACGGTTAAAGGCAAGTTAAAATAACTAGGGAAAGGAGATTGGTAAACAAGAATGGCCAGAACCCATTTGGCACTACGTGCAACATTATGTACAGGCACTCAAGAGAGACCAGCAGAAATTTTGATGGGACGGACACTGAGAACCGCGCTGGAGCAGATGTGACCAGCAAAAGACACCGCAGGACACCACCACCGCTATCTGCTACAGGAGGGCTAAGGTTGCAAAAGTTCCAGGTTGGCAATCCAGTGCTTTTTCGTTTTTTTGTAATTACTGGGGAAATGTGGAATGGTCACAAGGAGTGATAACAGCATCAAGGGGTCAGTTGATATACAAAGTGGCTGACAGCAGGCAACACTTACAGGTGGCATGTGGATCAGCTATTGCAACGAGGAGTGTGTAGTCAGCTGACACCGATGACCAGGAACACCAGCACACAATTACAGTTTCCTACACACTCCAAAGGGGATGTGAACTGCCAGGGTGAGGATATAAAAGGACTGTTGACCAGGCAGCCACATCAAGGCAATCATGCGGTTAGTCTTTAAGCAGAGATGGGATCAACAGCACCCAGTGGTGGAAAGCAACAGTTAAGAGAACCTTAAAATGACCAGGGCAAGGGCCTGTCCTCAGCAACCTAAGAAGATGAAGTGCCAATTCCATCGAGTCCAGGCCTGAGTACTTTTAAGGAATCGTCTAGTCTGAGGTAAAGTCCTTTTAGAGGATTTGAAAACAATGCTGCAAATGCCATCAGAGTGGAAACAGAGCACCACGATCAGGCAACAACCCACAAACGAGCGCGGCAGCAACCAGCACGATTCAAGGACTATGTGTTGTAATAACTTAAGAGGGTGGAGGTGTTGTGTACTGAAGTATGTAGGTTTGTATGCCTGCCAGGTGTCTCGGGTGGTGAGTGTTGTTGTGAATGTTGGCGCGCAATGACGAACAAGCAACTAAAGAATTAGAACGGATATTGAGATCAGTAGTTTTATATTGTAGTGGATATAACAGATACAGACTTGGTCATACCGATGACAAATTATTAAGTTGCCTTCAGGGCAAGTACCCTAAGGAGGCAACAAACAATTCAGTAGAAAGAGAAAAATACACAGAGATTAATCATTGTGTATATTGTGTCAAACTCCACACCACTTAACGAAGCACACTTGAATAGTAGTTGAGCAGATCTGGGCCTCATGCTGACCTGATGGGTTATGCTGTCACAAATGTCTATAAATACATGACAGTAACAAATAAGACTTAAGCCACTGTGTATGTGAGAGGGATTGGAGGGGGAAAGCACTGTTCTGGGTACTAGGAAAAAAATGGAAAGGTTTCATAAATTCAATTAATATGGCAATCTATGGGACTAATAAGAATAACAGAAGCAGTACTCAGAGTGGCACAGTGTCTCTACTGCTCAGCCCATTTTGAACTCTCTGTGGTGTGAGTTTGCAGAGACACTTGGTGAGCACAGCCAGAAAGCTACTAGCAACTTCTTTTTATAATCACAAAAGACAATTCATATATGACAAGTTTTGGAAAATTTGCGTGCCTGTTTCCATTAGCACAACTTGCATTTAGGCCTTTAACATGCAAATTACTGCCAGTCAAGTGATTCTGTTAAGTATGCCAAAATAAATTTTATTGAATAGGCAGGCACGAATGCTGGGATAAAATTTTTAACCATTGGAATTAGGTTTGAGAGCTACACACTGTAAAGTGAGCACTTTTTAGGCCCTCCCAGCAGGCATGATGATAATAATTAAAAAAAATTATATTTTATTATGGCCTAAGACATTAATTTTTGAGAGCTTTAAAATGTATATATACACTGTGTTTGTTATTCATATGATAATTTTTATGTTAACATTGGNGGCACGAATGCTGGGATAAAATTTTTAACCATTGGAATTAGGTTTGAGAGCTACACACTGTAAAGTGAGCACTTTTTAGGCCCTCCCAGCAGGCATGATGATAATAATTTAAAAAAATTATATTTTATTATGGCCTAAGACATTAATTTTTGAGAGCTTTAAAATGTATATATACACTGTGTTTGTTATTCACATGATAATTTTTATGTTAACATTGGTGAAAGGATGCAAAAAAAGCNAATTTTTATGTTAACATTGGTGAAAGGGACTTTTAAGAATCACTTTAAAAAGTGCTTGTGCATGTTTTTACATCTGTTCTGCATTATTTCATGAAGTATAGGAAGGTGAAATATTTTTACCTTCCACAAGTCAATGTACAGATAATTTGGTGTGTGTTTCAGGCCTCCAGGTGCCATACCATTTCACATTCCTCATCGTGGAGCACTGGTACACCAGGAAGCAGCCCGGGAACCTATACAACCCCATGTGAGTAATGCATAGTGTGTACACACTTACACACTTACTGTGTACACGGAAGGTTTTTGTATGGTCCTCTTTTATTTATATTTATTTTTGTTATAACTTTTTTTTCCAGTTTATGTCTTAAAGCATGAGATAATTCTTCAGCTGTATGGTGTGTTCTCTTGTAATATACATCATATGGGAAAAATCGGGGAGCTTCCCATAGAATTAAATTAGAATTCAAATACTAGTTGCAGAGTTTCTTGTCTTATAGACATTTATGCTCTAGACCCTAATATCATAAACATCGTTTTGAAAACCAGAGCTTGTTTCCGGTTTCTGTGATAGCTTAGCAGATCTAACAGAACATTTTTTGCCATCCCCTGATTTTTTTGTGAACACATAGGTTAATGTAATTTACTTATTGCATGTTATGACACCAACATTGTGTTGGGTTGGACATTTTCACCATGTACCTGAATTGACTGCAGTTGTTTTGATTATAATAATTTTTAGTGTTTGACAGAGGCACATACATTGCACATTTTGCTACCCACATTTTGAAATTAACCCTTACATTCCCACTATAACTTATGGTGTTGAAAATTAGAAATTTTTTGATGCGCACTGTACTTAAGCTGGCAAAGAACTTATTTTGTCATCACAACCAATATGCGATAGTTTTTGTGCTCAGTAATCAGTGATATGAACCTGTCATAACGTAGCGCAGTAGCATGTTTTAGGAATAAGATACCCACAGGGTAGATCGTTGGGTACTGAGCTTGGCAGAGTACAGTACTAGTAAAATATAAGTTTCCACGGCAACATATTGACGATTGTCTACAATGGGCATGAAAGGGTTAAATGTAGTGGGTATGTGGGGGAGAGTGTGCATGCCAGGTGCCAAGTCCCAAAATTGAACTACTTCTTCGCCTTTAGCACTTTCAAAATAATGTGGCTTCGATTAAGGTTAGCTGATTGTTTACATAATATGTATTTTGAAATGTTAGTATACTTCTGTTTATAGTTTTGATGCAACTAGGGTATATTGAATTTACACTTAATATTTTTTTTTTATAAAAGCTTGACTTACAGAATGTAAACAAACATCTATATCACTATTTGAACACATAAGTTTACTCACTTATGTGGAGAAGTAGTGTTAATATTTTTCGCTGGCATGTTTCAGATGCGATTTAGAGCAGCAGTGCTAAAGAGGAAACCTTCTCATCATTTAGTGCCTCTGCTCCCCCAGAAATCACCTACTTTCATTCCTGATAAGAAATGTAAGTGAAGCTCAGAGTAAAGATATTTGTCTAGAAAATAATTTTTCTTGATGATGATGAGATTTGCTTACTGATGTTAATACCAAGACAATAGAAGTAGTGGGGTACAGGATTGCCATAGGCTCAGGGTGGGCCAAATTAAAGGAGTTCACCCACGCCCTGATATAGATTCCCATTAACAATTATACAATAAAACGCTTTCAAAAAGTTTTGTATTACAAAGTTTGTTTGTTTTGTAAGCCAAAAAACTTAGCAAAATATTTATTATTAGTATATTGTTATGACCATGTTAAGAATTTTATATATTTAATAAATATTAAGTTTTTCAGTCCCTTCAGGAACGACAAGACCATCTGGGACATAAGTAAATGCTAAACACAGTAAGGGAAGTGTCTAGGATAATGCTATTTAATGTTTTTTGCCAACTTTGTGATAAAATATTTTGCCAGAGTGCAATATTTATGTTAATAGGGTGTGATATATTAATAAACACTAAACACATTGATACAAATCTACAATTTTTGGAAGCAGTTACAAAAAAACTAAGAAATGACGATACAAGATAATATGTTTTGCTAACTTTGTGATCAAATATTTTGCCAGCTTGATGCATTATTCTCGAGCTACTCCTTACGCTACACATTTGCACACTTTAGTGCGGTGTAAAATAGCGCTAAAGGAATGCATCAAAATATTCGTCAAAAATTTTTTCTTACAAAGTAGGCAGGAGCTGTCATCTCAAGAAACCTGTTAACTTCAATTAATGTGTTCATCATTAATTTATGTACCATACCCTCTTAAACTGTTTTTTTTTTGGTCAGATGTGTAGACATTTCACTGCGGTGCAAGGTGAGATGCTGAAGGACTATGTAGGAACAAAGACCTGTTCACATTAAAGTGTGTAAAATAGTATACTTCAATGCTCTCTGTTACTAAAAGTATCGCAAATTTGTAACAATAATAAGAAATGTGCTGGCTGGAATGAAATAAGCCCCATGGTGTACAACTGGAGTGGTGCTGGGAGTACAGCAGCCAGGATTCTGAAGGAGTGCGGGCCTGCTCAGCTTTGCTATTAGCTGCGAACTCTAAGGTGCTGGCTTCCAGGCTCCTCGCGTGGAAGTGAGAGCTCTGCAGGTGAAGGTCGCTGGAGATCAAGCAGTGTTTTTACGGCCGAAATTCTATATATACGTGCTATGATAGGCCAGGGGTACACTGGTGTGTCTGCTAGGATGGCCATCTCCCCACTTTGCAGAAGTGGCATGACTAGACGGCACATGAAATGTGGTGTCGGTGGGTGGATTGTCTAGTTAGCCTTGCATGTGCTCAGGGAAGTAGGCTAGTGTGGGAAGTATTGGCGCTCGCTTAGGGTCACACTCCCTTGCATATCCTTCGCGTGCCAACTGCACTGACGTCTGGTAGAATGCTTGGAAAATTAGGAGGAATCAACATTGGGGTTAAATGTCGTGAGCATGACATGCATCAAGGTGTAACCACTGAAACTAGTTCTGTTCACAGACAGGTTCAAACATGGCTGCCTAACAAATTTACAGTAAACATGTTTAGACCACTCGTCTGACCACAACCTTAGTCACAGAATAGTAGTTATGGTTAAGAGCTACATTGGAACTTTTTTTTTTGTTTTACATTTGTCAATACAGTGGAATTTCTATAAATATTTTTTGAGGGAACAAATAAAAATAAATTATGTATGTGGACAAACAATGCAAGCAGGCTTGTCCCTAGATCTTGATTCTAATTTAAAAGTTGAAATTAGATTACAGTATAAGCCCAGTTTAATTCATTTAGGTGTAATCTTGACTTCAGGCAAATAAGATGTGGATATATAAATGAGGCAAATAAGTGGAAATGTTTGCAACACTTCCAGCTTCACTGCTCTTGTTCCTTTGGGAAACCAACATATAGTTGTCCAGGAGGATGAGGAGGGAGAGAGATGCAACTGTAATAAACTGAGACATGTAAAAAAAATTAGAGCCAAAGCTAGAACATTTTTATGAGAGATAGAAACTTGGGCTGCATTTTCCTATGTTCACTCATTCTGTCTTTCTCTAACTTCTTCTTCCCCCTTTTGCACTCCAGGTGAAAACAGTTCTGTCTTCTTCCTTCCCCCTGCCCCACCAAATACTCTTTTAAGTTGAAGATGTTTCTCGTACAGGAGGATGGCATCTGAGCCTCTTCCTGTTTGTAAATTGGAAGCATAAGACTGGTACTCTGACACAATTATGGATGCCAAAAAATTACGCTTTAGAAAATGAACTAACCTTGCCAACATTTTATAAACAACTGTTCTAAATTAAATTTATTTGGACTATGCATAATTAATAATGGATAGAGAAAAACTATTGCAATGAGAGCTGTGCATTTAGGTTCCATTGTACCAGTGTAAACTTTTACTTAAATATTAAGTTTTCTGCTGTTATTTAATCTTATTACATGTTTTAAAATTTCTTTGAAATACCTTAAAAGTTTTAGACAGTATACTAGACTAGAAGTTTAAGAACATTTGGTTCCTGGGGATACATTGTAGTTGTACTTGTACAGTTGTCTTGTTTCATGTGACTTCGTTTGGACCAAGAGATTGACACTTGCTGCCATGTAAAGCTTTTATTTAATTAAATGAAATACATTTTTTGAAATTTCACAGACTGGTAATCACTGACAGTTGGTACAAGGCAAGATTTAGCAGAAGTTGTAAGTACAGTTAAAATTACCTAAGCATCCTACTGATTGCTCTTTAGCATTAGGATGTAAAGCTGTTCACTTCTTTAATATTCCTCTCAATTTTCTTGCTCTTCTTCCTCTAGTGAAGAAAGTTGAGCCTGTTGACATGGAGTCGCCCAGTGAGAGCTCTAAACATCTGAAGGCACCACCCACTGTGGTTGACGTGAAAGAACTCGTACATCGCCTACGAACAGAGAAATTCGGCTTTGTGTACTTGGTGCACTCTGTGCCCAGATCCTGCAAATTCTTCACTCCATATGCCTTCAAGTAGGTCACAACCCTGTAATTTTAGTATTCAATTGTAATGGAACATTTTCATGCATTGCAAAAACAAAATACCTTAAATAGTGATTTAAATACCATTTGTTCATATGAAGCCTATATAGAGGATTTAAATAAACTATTGTAACAAACTTCGGAGGTGATTGTTGGGATCAAAACAATCAAAAATGGTCCTATTAACATATGTCCCACAAAGCATTGTTATTGAGTTACAGGCGTTTCACATTGTGGTAACATGCATCACTACCGCCACTTATTATGTTGTTACGTTTGGTTTGGAGACAAAAGTACCACCTCTTGAATGCATTACGACATAAGAATTTTTACGTAGGTTTTGAAATTGTACGTCAGTGGTGAAATTAGCTTCCCATAACAGATGACACTTTGTACATTCGCATTATCAGCATGATGTGTACAGTACAGTAGTGAGGATACAGTTCTGTGAGTGTAGTAAGTAGTGAACGGAGCAACAGGGCAAGTGGCCAGTCATGTGTGAAACATGGTGCATTGCTGCTCATAGCGGACACTTTGAGCATCGCCTGTGATGTGGTCAATGTACGTCCTGTAACTCAATAACAACACGTTGTAGGACACGTGTTCACAGGAACATTTTTGCTTGTTATGATCCCAGGAATAACTTTCTGAAGTCTGTTACAATAGTTTAGACACATTGTGTACCGGAAAAATTTTTGAAATTAAAGATGAAGATTTACATTGGAGAGTAGCGTTTCCCGTTCTTCTCAAAGTTAAAGTATTGTTAGTTATCCTTAAGCTTTGAGAAATTTTGCCTAGTTTGAGATTACAACCAGTAACTTGTTTCGATTTTATCTATTGTTTGGCTTTTAACATGGAAGAATGACTAGGATGTCAGGAACACTATTCAGTGACACTTCAGGGACAAGCACAGAAGAGCATATGCAATGTTGTAATGCATTGTTGTGAAGGAAATTAACTTTTGGCGCCCATATACTTTCCATTTTAGGGTGCTCTGGTGCATTTATTACAATTATGGGAAGATGGGGTATGTGTTGTTTTATATCCCTATCTTCCTCCTCCTCATGTTGTTGCATTGGCAATAAACTGTTATGTTAAGTAAACTCTCGGTTTTAAGACCTTTCATGTTCCCAGGAAAAGGGTTCTTATTTTGAACGGGTTGTTATAGGAGATTTTTTCATGGTTTCCCAAAAATGGGTTGTTATTTTGAGAGGGTTGCTATTTCAGGGATCTTAGATATGAGAGTTGACGGTACTGACTGTAATTGTATGTCAAGGATAGTTTACAGTTTTACCATTATGTTTAAGATGTTAATATGTAGTCATTATGTTATTTCAGGGTTGTCCCATTTAAGAAAATTGACAGGACAAATTTCTTAACTATGAGTTCAGAAGGAGTAACACGATTTCGGAATGGTGAAATTATATTTATTCCTTTAAACGTTTGGGAAGAGGAGTATGACAAGTTCTTGAAGCTAATGGAGGTGAGTTATCAGTGATGTTGCTTTTGAAATATCCTATAAAATATAAAATATACATAACTGAAATAAAAAGGTTTTAATTAGTTTATTCACCTGAGAGCTCAGAACTACATGTTGCTAAAGATGCTAGGGGTGCACCTGGGTTTTTGAGGGATGGAGGTCTTGATTAAAATAAAAAAACTAAATTTTATTTTTAATTTATTTACACAGCTATTATTTACAACATTAAACTACCTATTTCCAGTATTACTCTTGTTGTTCTCAGTGAGTGCAATTTTTAATGACTATCTCAATTATAATAAAAATCCATACCTATGTCTTTATATTGGTTGCAGCCATTTAATTGTAAAGTAATGGTAATGAAGATATTTGATTTACTTGCAGTGTAGATAGGCGCAGACGTTTGGGTGCCAAATATGCTGTAGTATGTGTGTGTGTATATAGTGGTTTTTATTGCTTTTGTGGGAAATATAAATATATTCAGTGTAAGCAATAGAAAACATTTACGTTTTGAATGTGTGAAGTTTTGTCAGGCGTGCGAGTGATGATTGATAAAATTCCTACCATGCCGCTTGCTTTCTCTATGCGCGTGGCGCCAACCAGAGAGGATAATGACACCATGCTTGTCGGCATCCCTTTGACTGATGTGGGGTGAGAAAATATGCTTAAACTGGCAATTGTTGTTCAGAAATGTCAAAATTTTAATTGAAAACACAGGTAAGTGGATACTGAAAGTTGTATGGCATTAAAGAAATAAACTTTGTAATATTATATTTATCCTTTGCATTAGCATACCAGAACACTAGACAAAGTTTTGTACAATTTGTATGAAAAACAAGGAAACAAAACATGCAAATCACTTAATAAGAAAAACTCTAGCTACGTCAACTTCTACGTGAAGTATAACACAATATGTAAGTGAAAGACATAAAAATTTTATTAATTGAAAATATTACATGAAAATAGCCATTCATAATTAATCAGAAAAATCATCAGTTCAGTGTGTAATGTTAAATCAATGAAAAACCAAGGAAAATTTCTGTTAAGATAAATTATGTTCAGTTGAAAAGAAACAAAATACTAAATCATCTCTTTTAATCTCAGAAAACAAAAAAGTAGTTTACGTGAGTAAAACTGGAACTGGCTCTTAAGTTTTCTCATCATTACATCCAATGTTCATAGAGGTAACTCAGCTTTAAAATACAAAATCCTGTCTACTGGCTTCTGGTAATGTTCGTGGAAAATAAAACACCCTTCTTATAATTTCAGTTTAAATTAAAAAAGATTTGTCTAATATCACTCTCCTAAAGATTAATTAATTTAGAGATTCCAAAAATAAACGAAAAGTTTTTAGCATTCAAGCGTAAAATGATGTCAATGCATATTACCCAGCCTCTGTAGGTCATTCTTAATATACTGGTTGAGACGGTTGCCGAAGTTCTTGAAAACACTCAAAACCTAATTACTATGCGACTCTGGCTTCTTCTTTCGTGCCCCGCATATTTACAGTAACTTGGTGCCTCTAAAACCATGCCTACTCTTACAATGGGAGGTAATATCAAAATTATAAGCAAATCTTACAGAAAAAATTCTATGATGATTCGCTCATCATGACGTCTGAGGAGAGAGTAATTAATCACCAGGATTCACACAATGATGCTAATTACATGGGAAATTCCTAAAAGACATCACTTCCTACTACGCCATAGTCTAATCAACCCTGTAATTTATACCTTTCTCCGTGGCCAAAACTGCTGGATAAAACCAGGTAGAAATGAAATGAGAAAAAAGACTATAAAATTAAAATTAACACTGCCAAAGATATCTGAGCTAAGTTCTCACATAACAAATAAAAGAAATAGAACTGTCAAAACTTGAAAAATAAACAAACCCAAAAATTATGTAAATAAAATTTAGAGGTGATATCCTGAATATTACATATATAGCTATACTTTAGGGTAGGGGCTCTAAAATAAATAAGTAATTAGGGTTCCAAAATAAATAAACATTCAATCCAAAGAAAATCAAAACACAAACAAAAGCTTTAAATGATGAAATCATTACATAATTCACACTTATTATTTACACATATTCAACCTATTTATTACCATCATTCCAAGTGTCTGTCACTCACATATCGAGTTCAATAGTTTTGTCCTTCAGTCTCACTCTCCACTGTACTGATGCTTGCTGTCCACTGACTTCACTCTCGTTGGTCACGGTCGCCACCACTCGTTGCTATGTTGGCTCATCGCTTCGCCTCATCGCTTCGCTGTCTTCGCACGCATGGCACTTAAGGTCGCACACACAACCCTCCAAAAACCTGACTGTTATCTCGGAGGCATGTTGCTGCTTAAGTGGTCTTGCTGGCCCGATCTAGATGGTTCCCCTCACCCCAAGTCTCACTGAGAGAGGCAAGGGCAACAACCAGATCATCCTTTCTGTGATAACCTGAGAAATTCAATCCACTCAAGGTTGGGAGTATGCAAATCCCGATATGCTTATCTGGCACACTTGATGGCTCACCTTTGTAAATCTCTGTGTGCTCCTTAGTTTACGAGCCTGGCCTTGGAACACTGTTTCCTTTGCCCGAGCTGGATGGGGCAAGGGAAGCGAAACAGATCAGCAACATGTAACAATATGTTCGTTTCATGCAGAAATTTGTAATATTGAATAAATATTTGTTTAGTGTGTTAAAAAATTTTCATTTTACAATGACGCGTGATGGTGGATGACTGACGACGACGTCACGGTCGGGTAAGGTTTTAGTGTGTTGGTCAGACACACGGGCGATATGACAGGTCTGACTTTATTGGCTGCTAACCGGACCCCAGCTGGTATATAAACTGGGATGTGTGGCTTGTGCACAGCACGGCACAAAGTCTGGTATGGGCTTAACTGCCCTCCGAAACACTGGTTTACACACAGCCACTGGTTCACCTGGAGTGGGCATAGCTCGGGGTAGCACCTGACTTGGCCGCTATTGTTGCTGGTTTTGACTGGAACTCGTGCCCAGTCCTTGGGTGGAAGTGGTGCTATGGCTGGTGGTGCTGGTGGGAGCCCGCGGAGGGTTGCTGGTCCTGCTTCTGGAACCTCGGGTTTAATATACCCAGTGGTATGTGGATCCCCATGTGGAAGTCTGCGACGCCTTGATGTAGCTCGCCAGCGGTCTTGTAGGGAGGCTGAAATAGGGAGCGTGGAGGGACTGCGCAGTGAGGTCTCTCCAGTTGTCAGGTGTCTTGAGCTCGTTCCCGGAGGGTTACACTGCAGAGGCAGTTGGCGCTGGGTTACTGCTCAAGTTGAACTCGGAGGCAGTAGCTGCCTTCCTAGCACTCCTATGGGTGCATGGCATAAAGGAAGACACTAAGGTCAGCCATGCTAGGGAAGAGCAGGTGACAATCCGTAGCTAGGTGTAAAGCCAGCCATGGCCAAGCCAATCAGAGTTGTACTCGATTACTCCAACCGGCGACAGTACAGTGCGGTGGTTAGAGTGGTAGGTTTATCCTGGATTTTCAACAGCGATGTTGGGTGTGGTCCAAAAGGGAGCAGACCTCCAAAACCAGTCTTGTCACTCCTTCTNCATGCTAGGGAAGAGCAGGTGACAATCCGTAGCTAGGTGTAAAGCCAGCCATGGCCAAGCCAATCAGAGTTGTACTCAATTACTCCAACCGGCGACAGTACAGTGCGGTGGTTAGAGTGGTAGGTTTATCCTGGATTTTCAACAGCGATGTTGGGTGTGGTCCAAAAGGGAGCAGACCTCCAAAACCAGTCTTGTCACTCCTTCCGGCGACAATACAGCGCGGTGGATGGAGTTAACTAACTGGGCTGGCTGATTAACCGCCTTGTGGATTGAGTTCCTAGTGGTAGTGGCTCTATCATACATGTGCACCAGACACCTTGCCGTACCTGATCCACAGTATGGGTGGCCATCTAATGTGTTTGTTTGAGATGTACGTGCACCCGGTTAAGGGAGCCCGCTGTCTTACTCTAGGTAGTGGAGTGAGGCTTCACAAAGTGTCAGGTGGCTTATGCTCTCTCCCGTGGGTATATACAGCTGAGGGCTTGTGTAGGTTTTTTACTTAGGGGGTGGCAAGATGCAAGGATAGCAGCAGTCCTCCAGGCATTCCTCCTGCTCCCTCATTGGTGAGCGAACGCCATGAACAGGAAAGGTTCTACTGTTCATTCTGTAGATGGCGGCAGGCAATAAACCCCTAGCTAGAGTGTACTCCAGAAGTTCCTTGGTGCAAGTTTCGTCAGGCCTGGCACCCCCTCCTGCGAGTTTATATGCTCTGGAGGGAATGGGCTAGCTGACTTAATTGACCCAGATGTTTCATTGTGTGTTCTTTCTAGTGGTTGGGGTTCTACCTTACGTGCGCACCAGGTACTTTTACATACCTAGTCCACAGTATGGGTGGCCATCGACTTTGTTGTGTGTGTGACGTACGTGCAGTCCTGGTTAGGGGCTGTCTGCAGTCCTACTCTCGGAAACTGTTGCCAATTTGCTGTCCCCTGCTGCCCCTTTCAAGGGTGACGCATACTAGGTTAGGGAAATTGCACACGTTCACTTCAGAGCAACGAATGACAGAAGTTAGCTAGAATATATGTTTTATTCTCTTGAGAATAGAACACGGTGACCTGTACTACCTCCTACCTTTCCACGCACTAGGTGCTCAATGGACTTAGTACTATAGTAAGACAGGTGAAGGAGCCTGTCGGCTTGAGGAGCCTGGCTTGAAGAGCGGACGAGAGCTGACAATTAAGTAGCCATGAAAACAACTGAACCCTAATTGTGGCTTGTAGTCCTGAAGAGACCCGGGGCACCATGTGTGGTGTACGTGTTGGGTGTGGTGACTCTTGATGGCAAGTGTCAGGGGTAGCGACGACTCTTCGGCTGCAGTGGTAGAGAAGATGTCATCGGCTGAAGAACTGGTAGAAGACTGGAAGGTCTCAGAGAGTCCTCAGGAGGACTGTGACTTTGTTGTAGAGAACCTTAGCACAACTGTAGTTTCTGCCAGCTTCACTGCATTATACTCCTGTCGGCTGGGGGGTTCCTTCGTGACTCAAGTGCTTAAGTAATTTTCGGCCGCCACCCCCTCGGGTTCGGGCCGGGCGGCGCCGCTGCTGCCATCTCTTAGCGGGGTGGCGGCAGGGTGGTTTGGCAGCTGTGGAGGTGGCGTCCGCCGCTCGCTTAAGGGCAGACTCTTGCATGCTGGCTGCGGCTTCTTGGAGGGTTTACAAGTGGTGGGGGCGCTGACGTGACTTCCTTTCATATGTGGGTGCTGGCCTTGGAGGCGGCCAGTCAGGATTCGACTCTTTCAGGGGCATGTGACGCGCACGTGATGATGCAGAGTCAACAAAATAATGTGTAAGAAGCGTCATGTGTTGTGGTACAGCATCAAACTTCACTCCTTTGCACTTAGTGTTGCAAATGGCTATCCAAAATATGTTGCTGGCTGTCTTGCCCATATTCTTGGCTTCCTGGAGCTAATGCGAACCATTGGAAATGGCAGGGTGTGTAGTTACCCAAGCAGCCATCTGTTCCTTGCACAGTGCAACATGGTCTGACCTTAGAACACATAACAGTTATGTGAGTTAATGCCAAGATAAAAGGTTTTGTGTACTGCAGTTCTTTTTCTGGCCACCTGCCAACAGTTATGCCGACTGGTGCAGAGCCCACAGCAGCCTGAGTGCTTGTCTAACCTGTGCAGATGACTAGCAGTTATGCTCACTAGCACAAGAACAAAAACTGGTGAACTGAGTAGTGCTTGTAAGGTGCTCTGTCCTGAATACAACCTTATTACTTCACTTCATTGCTGCTTCTCTAACTTAAGCTGGGCAGGGGACTTCACTCGTTCTACAAACAAATGTGGAGTTTACTTATCAGAGTTTTATCTATGAATTGACGTGACCACTGCATAGTCGTAATAAAGTCAACTCTCATTTTTAGGACCCCTGGAATAGCAACCCTCTCGAAATGACAACCCTTTTTTAGGCAACCATGTAAAGAATTTAATTGAAAAGGTTTTTCCAACAACAACCCCTTCGAAATAACAACCCTTTTACTGGGAACCATTATAGGTATTAAAATCGAGAGTTTACTTTACTGTTAATCTTGAAATAAGGCTTGCTGCCATTTTCCTATTTACCTATCACATGCATGTGATGTATTAGTACAAGTACTTGTCTACTTTAACTAAAAGGGGTTAAATGCCATGCCTACATTATTAGACAACCAAATTGTTTACTTGTCTCATCCTTTTGGTATTGTGAGGTCTCAACTGAACAGACTGCTTGCATATAGTCTCCAATTACTCTACCACAGATGGTGATCAGCCAAGTATCATGTGAACAATCTCTAGGTCCTGTGCACATGAAAGTTTAGTGAATGGCAGGGAATACCGCTTACCACACAAGTAGAAATAATTCTCTCTTTTGGGTTTTATCAGCAGAGGGCAATCTTTCTGCCTCACACAGTCATGTATACCTGAGCCTTACATATATTCTGTACCATATAAGAAGGCCACTTTTTGACAGCTCGGCGAAAGTAGCGCCACTGTTTACATCTGACCACGTATCCTTCCGCCATCAGCTAGTCCGTCAAGTCGGGGCTGTATTTTTATCAACACGCTGTCAGCTAATCCACTTCTCATTGTACTGTGATGCTAAACCAATTTTAAGGTATTTTAAGACTGACATCTGTCTAAAAAAATAAGTAGGTTATAAAAGTAAAAATATAAAATGTTGCAATTAATTAAATATTTTCTAACTCTTTTTTAATTTGTCCGAGTTAGTGAATTTGGGTTAACATTTGCGAGACGGTCTGTTGTATCTATTATCACACTTTGGATGTTATAGCTAATATATTCGAGTTGGAAATATGTGATGTGGAATAACATTAGAATTGCTTAAAAACGATTCACGCGTGTCTCACTTTCTACGGAAACAAGGAGATGGGTTTCGAGAGAACAATATGGCGCATAATTTACATAGACGAACGATTACCGGCCGAATATAAATTACTTGCAGTCCAAATCGTTGTACATGAAATATATGTTACTTTAAAAATTATGCAGAGCTCGTGGAAAAATATAACTATTGGCATCTGTTTGTAAATTCGTTATATATCGCGCAGGAAAGCGGTTCATTTCTGGCTGGTAATACTTTGCAAAATATCCGACAGATGGTGCGCACAGCACGTCACGGTGAAGTTTGAGCAACCTTTTTTTGGTCAACAGATAGCGTATTTTTTAAAGTTGATAGTTCTTATATTACGGGCTGGAAATATATTTCAAATTCGTGTTGTTTCGTCAAATTATTAGAAAAAATAATTCAACAATATTATGCAATATTTCTGTATGCTTTTGGAATTAATATCAAGGACGTGTTGAAAGCGAGGTTGGAGAGGGATGATACAACTTGAAAAAGCTTTCTGAAGTTGCCACAACTTCAGAAAACTTTTTCACGTCGTATCGTTCTATTGTACATTTCATTTTGAACACCTATACATAACTACATTATCACGAAGTTTAGTTTTTAACACTAATAACCATTGTTTTGTGACCTTGTAAAATAAAATATATTAATAAATCTAAGAACTCTTTCTTATCCGCGTATTTTCTGCTTTTCTGATGTGCATCGGCAGTGCACTCAGAATAGCCCACGTAATTTTAACTTTTGTTCGTTGGTGCATCAGCTGATACAGGATTTTGTAAATGACACTTTGTTNAGAATAGCCCACGTAATTTTAACTTTTGTTCGTTGGTGCATCAGCTGATACAGGATTTTGTAAATGACACTTTGTTAGTTTCGTATATGTCAAGTTGCCACTCACTGACTGTCAGAAAGTGGCCTTCTTATACCGTATGGACCATAACATTGTGCCAAGGGCTTCATACCTGTCATCCACAGGCAGTGTCTATAGACCGCAGGAGGTGGTTCGTTGACTATACTTTGGGGCAAAGCCTGTATCCTTAATGTGGTTTTCGTGTCATAAATGTTAACAGAGCTGATACCACTTTTTAAGGCTGAGCCAAGCTTTGAAAATCCAAAACGTAATTGATTTTTAAAGTGGCTTAATATTTTCTTTGAACTTATTTCAAAGCTTCACCTTTAAGTGCCAACATTTTACAATATAACAGCAAACAATTTATGTTTACCATAGAATTTTACCCATAAATAAATTACAGTGATTTATTACAGGGTGTTGTATTTTCTACTGAAAAACAACCATAATTACTCAATTATTGTGTAATTACATAAATGTCTACAACTATTAGATGAAACATCCAAGTTGCGTACTGGAATTCATTAACAATACTTCTAGAAAAGTGCTCATAAGGGAGTAGGGAATATAAATGCCACCTTATTTTAATTATTCAATGATATCATGGGTAAATAGTACCTACAGTGGTTTTAAATAATTCTCAACGTTTCATACACATAGCCGAAACTTGCTCACCACCATATGTTATGTTTTCCTGCACGTACCTAGACACAAACAAAATATTATCAGAAGTATTTGTGTATAGTTGCTATTCATTGTATACAAATAGGGCATCTAAAATTGTTTAATGCACATTGAATGAAATAATTTGCAGTTAAATAATTTTTGACATGCTATAAGTATTGAAAAGCAGATAATTTCCAGTTTCAGCACATGACACTGATTGTGAAATCAAGAATTAATTTCACCAGAACACAATTCCATGCAATTGTTCCTTTAATTTTGTAATGGTTTATAAAATAATGTGTACGTTTTTCTTTTACAGTTATGTTATTTTTTTGCATCAAGAATGGATAAGCAAAGCAATAAACCAAAACAAATTTGGCTTTACTTCAACATTGAAAATAATCCAGAAGCAGGCTTGTTACAAAATATACAAAACTCCCTTTGCAAAATTATAATATTTTTAAATTATGATTTTGAAAGTTACTGCCACATAATACAAGCTAAATAAATGGTCTTTAATTTTTTTTGTGTTTTTTTATTAATTAGTATTTGTTATATAATGAGAAAAAAGGAAAAGTACACAGTCACCTGGCAATCTGTCACCCAAAAAAATTGTGTACCTACCTTTCTACTTAAACTTTTACCAGTAGTGTTTTTATAAGTGTGAATTTTCAGTAATTTTAGTAATACTAGTGTGTTATTTCTTCAAATTACTGTATTTAAATAAAGCCTGTAATGAACAATTANTTCAGTAATTTTAGTAATACTAGTGTGTTATTTCTTCAAATTACTGTATTTAAATAAAGCCTGTAATGAACAATTACATACGTATCATTACTAAAAATCGATGCAAGTTACATTCTGCAATTAAAAAAATGGTTTTATCTCAGTCATGCATACAAAACTGCATTTTGAAATTCAGTTTGATTTTGAGGTAAATATTTTTGACATTGTTTAAAACAAAAAATCACTTCTTCGAACAGCCCTGTACTTTTATTAATATTTTATTTCTGTTGCGTACATTTGTGGAGCTAATTAGAAGAACAAGTAATTGCGTACATATTATTTTGGGGGATGAATATTGGCTAAGCCACTCTCAAAAAGTACTTTTGTACAGAAACAGAAGCTGATCAAGTAGGTCACTCAAATAATGTAGAACTTGCAGGAGTGACTTTTAAAAAATTATATATATATATATATACATATACACACCATCTTTACTTGGGTATAATGCCTACTCCTGTATAACTCCCATCACATTTTATCGTTGTGGTGTACCGGAAAAAAATTCTGACCAGTTTCTACTGGTAACAATAGTCCCGTGCCTTGTTCAGCATTTACACAGCACCTTTTTTCCCTCCCACTTCTGAGTGCATGGTTATAGCAGGGATGGTAGTGTCATCCATGTGAAATTTAATGAAAGAAAGCAAGTAATTGTTTCCAAGGTGGAGTGCGAGGATGGCTTCCAGGCAGATTCGCTATCAGCTAGCAAGTGGCAGGATCAGAGGATGAACAGTTCACATTGTTTGAAGTTGTTCATGTTTTTCGTCGACAAGTAACTTATTAAACAGTAATAACGTTATAAAACAGATGACAAGTTTCTGTATTTATACATATTTATGTTGAATGTGTGATGTGCCATCAGATAAGTGGCTTTATATGTTAAAATACCTCATCTGGTTGTATGTATTTGTGTCACACTCAGACTATACGTGTTTACCTTGACAGCTTTAGCTCCTGATATAAATCACATGGCCAGCAGCAGCATGCCTCCTTGGCAAGCAAAATTACCAAAGTTGCAAATATAACGCCTACTTTTTTCAAAGGTGCCAATTTTTTTTAAAAAATTGGGGTGTTTATTTTGAATAAATATGGTAGTTATGTCAGTAATGACGGTTACAATTTTTAAATTACAATTATATAGTTCTTTTTTGTTTGTACTGGTGGTTTTGTATTTATGTACAGCAAACCATTAATTTTACAGCACCATATTTTACAGCAGTAGCGATTTTACAACATTCTTGGGAACTGTCAAAAACTTGAAAAAAATTAAGAAAAAATTGTAAGAAATATGCAAGAAGTCACAATTAAAATTCATTAAAAAATGTGATTGTTGGTTAGCAGCATTAAAATATAGGGATTGCATCACCACCATGAACTGAAAAGTTACAATCTGTAAAACAAAAGTGTCCAGCAAAAATCTGTTAAAACCTTTAACCGAGCCGCTCCTGATGCATGCACTTGGTCATTCAAGCCACACGTGATACTTGTAATGTCGTAAAGAGAAGCTTTGTTTCAAGCACTTCTCTCTTCCCCTCTACGCACAAAAATTCCAAAAATGGAAAAATATTGGCAAAAATACAAGAAGTCTTTATGAAGTGCTATTAAAAAATATGTCAAGCAGCGATAAAATATAAGTGTTGTAATGTTTTTGCCTCTGATTGGTATGCCACAATAAAAAACTAAACAAAATCTTGGTGAAAATTGGTTTAAAATTGCGGTTTAGAGTGAGTGTCATCGTACATTAGGTGCTAGCTAAGAGGAGGCTCGGTGAGGGTTANTCCAAAAATGGAAAAATATTGGCAAAAATACAAGAAGTCTTTATCAAGTGCTATTAAAAAATATGTCAAGCAGCGATGAAATATAGGTGTTGTAATGTTTTTGCCTCTGATTGGTATGCCACAATAAAAAACTAAACAAAATCTTGGTGAAAATTGGTTTAAAATTGCGGTTTAGAGTGAGTGTCATCGTACATTAGGTGCTAGCTAAGAGGAGGCTCGGTGAGGGTTAGTGAAAGAAGAGAGAGGGAAAGTATGTGAGTTAGATAGCCTCACTTCCTCTTCCTGCTGACAATCTGTCAAAGATACAGGCCATTCAAAATATTTGTCTACTGTTGCTTAGACACTAATGTGTACCTAACATATATTTTACGAAAGGGGAATGCCCTTTCCTTCTTCCATAGAAATGGATCTGTAACAGTACACTACTACTGAGAAAGAAACATTTCAAAAACATAACCAAGATCAATGCTTGATTTACAAATTCATTTTGTGTGCATTGGGTTTGGACCACAGCATGCCATGCTCAAGACTTCCATCTCTGGCTGTCCTTGGCCTGTGGGTTGGTGACTGGAAGGAAAAAGAGAAGAGAACAAAGCAACAGAATTGCACATGCATGCCTAAACTGCTTGCTGGAAAGTACTTTTTTTTTTTTTTTGTAAAATGCACTGTGTGCAGAATGAAGAGGAGAGGGGGCATGCTGGAACAGCCCATGCCACCTCTCCACAGGCTTTTTTTATCCTTACCCGGTTTATCATGAGAGGGAGGGTGCAAGAATGCCAAGCTGGTTGCTAGGCAATCATATTCCACTCATCAACCAAGTAAGTTATGAAACGCAGTCACCCGAGGACAGCCAAAGCTTATCCCTCTAAGCAATGTCTTCACAGGTTCAAGATCACTTCTCACTTTATCAACACTGTGCACGGGAGTTTGTGCTTTTAATACCATTTTATTTGCAGACATCAAAGTGTTTAATAATATTTCATTTTAAAAATGTGCAATTTTGAGACAGCAGCAAATAAATATGGTCATTATGATTTGTTTCTTTATGAGTTTCAGTAATAAAATAGGTAATTGAAAATTACATCCTCTGAATTTTCCCTCAAAATTGCAGTTGGCGCTTACCATTAGTTGCATGGTTCTCGGGCTCGGAGCTTACACATTATTTGGCGACAATAGGGTGTTATATATATAGGCCCTTCCAGGATATCAATTTATTCAGCAAATATTTCAACAACAAATCCTCTGATTTTCCTGCAAGACCGTATTGAAAATGGACATGTGTACAATATTTAAACATTTTTGACAAAGGGAGGTTGAGTACACACGTCTGGAGTATTGTTTTATTAGGAGGACATACAACAATTGAATTAAATTAATATTTAATTTAAAAATCATGTTAGTTTCACGCCAGTGACAATTAAACAGGAACTTAAAATGGTTGGTAAAACTTTGCATCTCACAATGTTTTTAACATAGTGAGATTAACATTAACAATTTTATCATATACCTTAGGTATATGCTTATTGGGTATAATTTTGTTCGGAAGACATCTGCCTATTAAATTTAATCAATATTTAAATAAAAAACAATTAAACACAAACTTTACACAAAAAACAACCTTTAAAAATCATGAAAAAAAATTTTGGGGGTCAAAATTTGTTAGTTTGGAATTTATGCAGTAGCAATTTTGCAACAGTATTCTCAGGAATCATAGATATTCGCAAAATCAGGTATCTACTGTAGTTATTTCATCTTTAAAGTACTGGTAGCTTTTGAATTTGGTGACTTTGTACGGTTTGATTTTGTATTATTGTTGCAATACAGCTCATAAAACTTTTACATGGATTAAAATATTTATTTCATGTTCATTAATTGAATGACAGTGCAGATGATAGCACATACACTGGTCACACTATTTATTGAGTGGGTTATTTTGCTGCAGATCAAGTCTTTTATCAACTTCCGCATGTGGAAGGCATTCTATGTGTGGCGCAAGAATGTCACTTGGGGGAAGTACATGGCGGCACGTCGGAGACTTGCGGGGACCCTGTTCATACTTGACCCTGCCCTCAGGAAGGCTATCCTTGGGACTATGGCGGCTGCCTACAACCTGACAGGTCTCATGTTTGCAGATGTGAGCCGACGGGAGAAACTGCCACTCTCTGAGTTCATTGAAATACAGGTAGTTATACAACCACAAATTTTTCAAGACTTGAGAACATTTCAAGATGTGTATTTCTGTATGTTGTGGTGAAATTAGTTTAGCACAGTTAACTTTGTCAATTTGTAAACATTTTGTGTAAATAAATACGGTATTAATTTTTGACTGCAAATATTTTAAAGCAGTTTTTCTGCTCTGTCATGTACTGAGGGTGCATGATTTGCTGCAGGTGGCAAACACACAACTCCAGTTTTAATTAGCATGTGATAGATGTACACATTTTATAGGTAGAAAAAAAAAAATTGATATACATCTGTTTTGCCAAATTTTTTTAAGATTAACATTTCATTTTTTGAAATATTGTAACATATGTGCAATAAAATGTACCATTTCTATTTGCTTTCTAGTATTTTACAAATATAATAATAAAAATGGTAAAAATAAAACGTCATCTTACCAAACTACTAATTGAATTTGGCTGGAATATGTTTTTTTTATCTCCACTAACCATAGACTAAGTATAACCTTGTTTCACTAAGGTGGCAAATAGTTGCTAACGGAAGCAGTGTTACCACACGATAAGTTCACAATTTCCATACATATTTATAATAAAAACTCTCAAAAACTCTAGGTACAGGTGTCCTTAGGTACAGCACCCTCGCCTATTCTCCTTTTATGTAAGTGGAGTTTGCAGATTTGGGTAAAATTATAAAATTTATTTTTGGACATTTTTCTGAAAACATGTTTTTAAGTGGCAAAGGGGACAAAATATACACTCTGAAATTACACGCACAGTCGCCCCAAGAAGTATTTGCACTCCCACATTTTAGAGACTGGTTATGAAGAAAGCCATGTATTTTAGTAAACAACTCCTGTAATTGCTGATGTATATAACATAAAGTATATTTTTGCAAAGATTGCCTAACAAATAAATACATTATGCAAAATGAACATCTTTTTCTACACAAAAAAAGTATTGGCACACATAATACAAAGCACTCTTTGCTAGTAATGCACATTTTAATAGTCAGTGTACATACCCTCAGCATTTATAATAGGTTTCAGATGCCGTGACTTGCTGTTGATCAAATTGTGTGTCACTTCTAGAGGGATTTTAGACTATTCCTCCAGGAGTACTCTCTCAAATTGATTTTTTCTGGATGAACGTTTTCTGATTTGTGCGTTGAGATGCTCCCACAGATGCTCAATTGGATTCAAATCAGGACTCTGGTGGGGTGTGAACCATTCATGGAGTGTTATATAGTAATCATGATGCATGACTGTTGTGCAAGGTCGTACAGTTGTCAGGTCAGGAACATCCGATGGTGAGCAAAGTTCTTAGTGGGGCGGAGTTTGCAGTAGCTGGAGCTTGGCTTCAATTGGTCCCTTGGTAAGGGTTGGACGGATATGCTGTTGGCTTGGTACAAAATCTGGTTGGGCAAGGAGGGGCCTCTTGATGATTGGGGTAAGTGCAGTTACAGGCTTACTTTTGCAGAGTCTCACACGGTGTTGGCTGGTTGATGTCATCTGCTGGTTCAAGACTGTGGTTCCCTTGGAGCAGCAGGCGGCAAGGGTGCCCAGTGGAACTTGGATGACTGGGTAGGTAGGAGGCAAGCAGTATCTGTGTGGTGTTGATGGCGATGGCTCATGGGGTGTGTCTAGGTGATCCCTAGCAGCACTGGCAGACCCAATCGTATGTGGAGGACTATGGGATGAGCTTCTCGTGGCATCTTGACAAGGGGTCCGAAGAGGTAATGAATGTTGTAAAGGCTGAGTCTGGTAGGTTGCAGAGAGATTGGCTAGCTGAGAGGATTGCAGCTGCATTGTGGTTGCTCCACTATGTACCCCTTCTGTGGGTGAATGGCATCGGCGGGTAGATGCTACTGTTCACTTTCCCAAGAGTGAACCAGGTGGCGGTTCCCTAGCTATTATGTGCCCAGAGGTGGTTAGGTCATGCTTTGTCAGGCCTATAATTCTGTCTGGCGGATCTGTATGCGGTAGATGGAGTGGGTTAACTGACTCAGGTGGCCTAACTGCTTCGTCGTGTAGTCTTTCTAGTAGGGGGCTCTACTGTACTATACACCAGGTACCTCGCAGTACTCTGTCCACAATATGGCTGGCCTATGAGTGTGTATGTTTGTTCAACGCACGGACTGTCCTTGGTTATGGGACGGCCTGTGGTCCTACTCTAGATTTGGAAAGGTTATCAAATAATGCGGTCCCTGATGCTCCCTTGAGGGGATGACGCTTACTAGGGTTTGTGAAAAGAAAGTTCACCCTAGAAACCTTACACAGGGGTTAGAATGTAATGTGTTTATACTCGCAAGAATAGACATGGTGACCCGTACTATCTCCTGGACTCGTCAATCTCTCGGCAACCTGCGGAAGTTACAGTTAAAGACAGGTGAAGGGGCCTATCAGAATACAAGAGTAAAATTCGTATTAGGTTGGCATCAAGGGTGCTGATAAACTCTTTGCTCTGGAGTCAGAGGGTAGAACTGCTGGGACCTATGAGGTTGCTAGTCGCTAGAAGGTGGCTGATGTCTTCGAAAGTAGTGGTTCCTCAAGAGGAGGGTAGGCAGAGAGCTTCAGCGCAAGGTGTGCTGAGACAAGCGGCCGGAATGAACTCTTGCTGACGGTGACTTCTCAGGGAGAAGGAGTTGGCTAGGGGGTACCCGTGGGGGTACCGGCTCATTGTTAGCTGGTCTTTCTTAGGGCGACTCCTCAGGAAGGAGTCAGTGGGGTACAAAGGCTAGCAGCAGTCGATTGATCTTCCTTCTGCTGGGGATCCTTCAGGGAGGAAGGACTGGAAGTACTGTTGGGCGTTGCTGCTAGTTTGCGGTGGTTGTTTGGATGGCGACTGATTGTCCTTTGGCAGTGTCTGGTTGTCTTTCTGTGGTGGCCCCTCAGCAAGGAAGGGCTGGCAGAGCCCCAACACAGGAAGGTGCTGGGGCTAGCTGCCCAGGAACAACTGGCGTTTGTGGGGGTGCACTGCCTTATATTGTCCTGGCCGCTTATGTGTCATCTACTAGGGAGGCTTTGGGTCATCCCCTCTCTTCCTCACCGGTGCGGCCTATTTGCACGCATGTCCAGTTATTGCGAAAGGCTGGGGTAGTTTTCCTTGTATTGTGGTCAAGTATCTGGGCTCATTTAGAGGCAACACACATTGCTGCATTTGGTATTCCTTCACTCAGGCAGTTGGTATGTGTGCATGCTCGGGTGATTATGTTGGGTGCTCATCTCAGTCTTTCTTAGTTTCTTACGTTTCTTAGGATTCTAGCCGGGGTTGTAAGCTGGCAGTATCATGGTTAATGTCTTTCTGAGCGCAGACATGTCTTTAAAAACCGTGATATTGCACGTGATGATGCACAGTTGGAAAAAATACTATCTCCCTTGCGTGTTAACGTGCCAACCACTCTTGGGTTTTCACAGCGGTGTACTTTGGGTCATTGTGATGCTGGAAATGAAAAACACCATTGAGTCCCATTTCTGCACAGTATCGTACAAATTACTGCACAACACTTCAATGTATTTCATGTGGTACATTATGCCTTGTATTACTACTAGATTTTTAACTCCAGAAGCTGCCATACATCCCCAAATCATTACAGTCTCTTCTCAACATTTAACAGTGGGAAGAATGTGTTTGGATTGACACACCACGGGTGACATCTGGTATACCTCTAGTCTTTACCACAGCCACGGCTCCCCCTGGTCAAGCTCCGTTAGTTGTACACGCCACTGAACCATCTTGATGTGAGGTTATCAAGCCCACAGAGTTGCTGCTACTGCCCGCCTGTATGCCCGCTGTCCCGCATCACACCATCGTTTGGGCATGTACCAGTCTTATACCCCTCCAGCCGCTGCCAAGGAGGGGTAAGCAGCCCAGTGCTCAGCCTCTTTTGGCCATCTTCGCTGCTCTCTCTCCATCCTCCTCATGATCTCTTAGCTCACCCTGGAGCCCAGAGTATATATACTGGCCGTGGATCGCAATTTGAGACTGGTTCACCTCAGCTCAGTTGTATGCCATTACTCTGTCCGAGCACGCCTCAACCTGTGCCTCGTCTACAAGCTCATTGCTTCATCTTCCAGATTAGCCACATGCTAAGCTCTTGAGTTTACTTTCTGAGTTCGCAGTACTCGGAGTCGCCCTGGCTCTGCCGAAGTCTGTGTCCACTGAATGAATTTCCCAGATAGTAGCAGTTGGCAAACTAGGTCTGGCCCTTCAGGCCTGGTGAGGGTGTACCCTCACCAGGCTGGTTTATTCTGTGGGTTTACCAATAAAACTGATATTGTCTCTCTACCACCTTTCTTTCTTTCTATACCTGTTTCCTCGCTTTCACCCCTTTTTGACTTGTGTCCTCACACTCTTCCAGGAGTTGACACAGACTTGCTTCCGTCTTGTCCTTCAGATATATTCAGAACCTAACATCCCTCTTGCTGGGGAGCGGGGTATGGTGATAACCCCACCTTGTTGGTCACCACCGGAGAGGAGTGTTCAGCTGCTGTAGAAACCTTCAGTGGAGTGAGTGGGTGAAAAGATTTGGGCAGCTCTTAACAGCGAGGTCTTGAGAACTGACCTTCGGTGGAGTACGTGGCGTGCCAGCCGCCCTACATGTGTACCTGCTGGGGTCCTGTAGTGGGAGGTCACCCTATTGCACAATTCACAAACCTTCCCACAGAGAATCGGTGTGTCAGCGATAATCCTGCCCACTTCGCTATCTTGGAAAAGGAGACACGTGTTGTGTGGGGCACTGCATTGCGAGCGAAGTTACTGATCTCTGGGAGGCCGCCTGGGAAGCAATCCCTTACCGCCCTGTGTTTATGCGTTCTTTTTGCCACCTATAACCATGCCGACCCCTACAAAACATCTTCTATTCTTTTTAACTCTCTTTCTCTGCTGCCTGAATGCCTCGTCTTATGGCTGGGCAGCAGAAGGCTGCCAGGCAGACCTTGGCCTTCGCTGGGTAAACTGTGTTGTCCGAGTCTAAGTCCATCGAAGAGCCCGGCTACTTCTGAGAGGAGCATTTCAAGGAAACATTGAAGCACCACTACAGGTATCTCTGTAATGAGAGCCCCTGCTTCCCTGTTTTCAGGGGGAGAAACAGTAGACACCTCCCAAATGCACAGACACCCATCACGCGGCGGCGTTAGGATTAGAGTTCTGTGTTAGGCTTATGTCACACTTTCCCTCGGATCTGAAAAAAATATAACTTCCATTCATCTGAAAACAACTCTTTTGGCTTGTTGATGTATTCCTTAGCAAACTGCAAGCATTTCTTATTGTTATTTTCCAAAATGTATGGGTTCTTCTGGGAGACATACCATGAATATTAAACCCATTCAAAACATTTCATACTGTTTAAGCACCTACCTTCTTGTTAGATGTTTGCTGAATGCTGGAATCAATTAATTATGCTGTTTTATAGGGTTTCCTCTGCACTAGACTAATGATTCACTCAGGCTGTAACTGCATTCGGATGCCCAGATTGATGATCATTTTCTTTTGCTGTAGTCTCCTTGTATGTATTTGTTAATGATCACCCTTACTGTAGTGTATCTGATAGAAAGTTCATCTCCAATCTTGCAATAATTTTTCCCTTGTAAATGGGGCATTACTGCTCTTTCATGTAGAGATGCTGATTGTTTCTTCTGTTTTGGACCTATGGTTACTTCTGCCACACAACATTGCATGTGCCTAGTGAATGATCTGTAAAATACCTCCCTTTGGTACTGTATTAGATTGCATTGCGTATAACACACCATAACTGATATTAAAAAAGAGCGTTCTTTATGCCAATACTTTTTGTTATTCAGAGTAGCGGCTTTTGTTGTTTGTAATGTATTTATTTGTTATGGACAGGTAATCTATGCAGAAATTTTTTTATGTTTATGTATGTCAAAAATTACAGATGTTAGCTTTAATATATGGCTTTATTCATAATCAGACACTAAAATGTAGGTGTGCCAACACATATTGGGGTGACTGTAGATGCTTCAGGTCAAAATGGAACAATTGGAGTCAAATAACAAATCAACCAAAAAAATAATCTCAATAAAATGAAAACTCCAGAAGAAAAATACATTCACATAGATAACAAAAATAGATTCATTATCGAAGTTGGAATAATAGCGAGAATATGGAAATTATTTAAAATTAATAATACGTTCATGTGAAGAAATAAGCTGATAATTGGTTGATCTGTGGTAGCATGACCCACCATCCTCTCAGAAGTTAATTAAATTTGAAATGACATGGCTTTTCAAGTGGCTGTTAGTCCAAGTACTGAAAATAGATTGAAAAATTATTATTAATCTTTATGGCATCCAAACTCAATTAATAACAATTAATATTAAAAATGAAATTACATTTCTAGTTTTTAATTATGTGGCTGGTTTAGGCTTTACAGTGATGAGAGTCTAAATGGGTTTCTGGGTAGCCTTCCAGAACTCTGGGCTTACACAATACTCTGAGATTATTTTGAAATTGTTCATAAAATACTGTGCCAAAAATAAGGATGCTCCAAATAAGAGTTTCACACACACCATGAGATGTAGATGAGTAATATTGCAGTGTCCTCTTTACCCAATGAGACAGTCAGATTAAGCATTGGCTTCTTACTTTAGTCACTCAAAAATAAAATTAAATGAGCATGTTCAAACCTCTTATTGCATGTCCATGCCTCCTAGCAACTTTACTAACCTTCATGGTTAAATCAATTGTGCTAAATAGTATTATGACAGTGCAGATATTTTTGGGATGATAGCTATTTACTAACCATGTAGCTGATGCAACATTGGAACCAAGTGTCACTGTCATAAGAGAAGACATGCAACATTGGAACCAAGTGTCACTGTCATAAGAGAAGACATACCACTGGATTAGTTCCAGCTCAGGCACATGAACTAACCTAGTGTCGGGAACACAAGTGAGCTTCTTTAGGGTAATGTTCAACATGCCACACTGATACTATGAAGGAGAATACACTGGCCAAGGAGAATTTTTAGGAATATTTGTTCATCTCTGCAGCGACAGTATTCCTGCACTCTGTATAGCACATTGGGTTCTCCAGCCAGCCCTCCTTAATGATAATTTGTAATGCTTGCAATCTGCTCTACGCTGTATTGGATACAACTTAATGTTTTTTGAGTCATGTTTAGATGTTGTTGGACACTAGTATTTTGCAGTTTTACTGTCATACTTGGAACTGATTTTCCAACACTGGTGCCCTGCTTGTGTGTCTGCCAAATACAGTTGATTATCTTTCTTGTATTTTACACTTATGCCATATTGCTGGAATTTTAGATGGGTATGCTGGAAGCATTGAAAGTAGAGTAGGTGATCTGTGTGCACCACTATATTTGTTCAACCACAGGTACAGGCAAAAAAGATAGTGAGCACTTCCTTCGTAAACTGCGCTTTGTTGTGTTTTGATCTGTGTCAGGTATCTTGACACACAACTTATTGGCTGATGATGTTGCTAGGAGAGTGCCCTTAAAACATTCTTACGGGCATTGACTAGTAGTTAATATTGAAGCACTAGTGGGGTACTGACAGCAGTTTTCACTTCCTGGAAGTCTTGCGGCTGTGAACTCTCTCACACTCAGGCTGTGATGGGTGACAGGTTCTGATAATGTGTCTAATGCTGTAAATTTTTCACTGTGGTGGATGGCTGTATGTCTTGAATTGCTTTAATTTTCAGTGTGTCTGCTTTGAAACCTTCTGCACTTAATAAATGACCCATATACATCATTAGTATTTGATGCAACTTAAGTTTTTTTGGGTTGAATCTCAGATTATTTTTATGTGCTCTTTCTAACAAATACCCAAGATTTGGTTCTGCTTAACTCTTGCTGCTTCTTCCATATGCCTTCTGACTTAGACCAGTATGTCATCTGCACATACTACAACCCCTTGTAATCTGTGAAGTATGTACATCAATGCCTTGTGGAAATTTTTGGGGGGCTGTTAACAATTCACAAGGATTTTGGACACATTCATAATGCTTTTCACTGGTCCCCAAAACCTCAGCCTGCTGCTTACTTCATCCAGCTGCATTTGCCAAAATCCATGCTTCACATCTAGAATTTAAAATATGTTTCAACTGTTATATTTGGTAGGGTCCATTCATGGTTACTCATACTTTTCTGAAGCCCTGCTAAAGTTCTACTTCCAGAATATGCAAACAAAGCTGAACCGAGTCTAGAAAATTACACCAAAGGAATGACACACCGCATTTGTGCACACTCATTGTAATAATATTTTGCATGAGAATTATTTGTTACTAAATATTGTCAACACAACCATTTTCTCCCTGTTTAATAAACGCAGTATTTCAATTTATAGATAAAATATAAGTCAAAGTTCAATTTAACCAAAAATAAGTACTTTTATGTTAACAGAAGTATAAAATGTTTGTGATATATGAAATTTTTTAGTAAACAACTAAACATGTCATAGATGTGGTATTTTTTCAAAGGTTTGTTAAAAAAAGTTTGAAGAAAATATGAATTGACTATAGAATCTCTTCAAATGTGTGGATTATAAAATGTGCTATTTTTAAGATTTGTTTACTTTTTGTGAGTCCAAGCACATTCTTAGTTCCTTGTTTTTCACTCGTTCAGAGCACTTGATTGCTGATCCAGTTAGTTGAAGTGGCAGCACTTTTTATTATCATGTGTTTGGTACTTGACACCATAATTGTGCTTGTGTTATAGGTTGCATACATTGATCAGTGTAGCATTTGAACTGAATTAAACTTCTTTCCAGATGTAGATAACCCATACCTACAGTTGCCCTGTGTCTTTGAAGCTCATTTCATCATGTATAGCACATTGTCCAAATGTACTTTAATTGTATGTCCTCTTCCTTAGTGTTTGTGTTTAGCTCCTGTTGATTGGTCTATGGCCTTTGCTGTGTTTTGCTTGTAGCATGGTGGGTTGCTGGCCTTTCCCTGCATATTGTCCATTGTGACATTTCTTCCAGTCAACATATTTCCCCATTTTGTCATCTGTCCAACTGCTAGCAAACTGAGGCAAAGTGGTTTAACCTGTTGCATGTCTTACACTTTTTACCTTAGGCTGGACATAATTTATTGTTTCTTGTGCTTCAGCAGGTGTGCTGACTTGTCTCTATGGTTGCACAGTATCTACATTTACCTTTGTCCTTCCAGGTTTACTAGTTGTCCAGTTGACTGTTTCTTCAGCTGTGTTGGGTGATTCTACTTGTTTTACCTGGTGGTTCACAGTTTTTTATGCTCTGCATATGTGAGCAGGTAGTTAATTGCAAAGTGAACTTTGCATCACACAACTGTCTCCACACACTGTGATTCACCACTCTTACAACTATCATATCTTAAAACATTTCTACTGCTAATGCCCCACATTAAAATGGCACTTATGATCTGTCTCCTGTGTATAAACTGCTCCACACTTTCACCAGTGTCTTGATGAGTGGTACCAAACACCTTCCTCTCTCATAAATTACATTTTTTGTTAATATAAGGTGTGTATCAAATGCTTCTATAATTGCACTGGTTAGACCCACACTTTTGCAATACTGTATCTAGTGTCGCTGTTTGGATAGAATTTGAAATGCCATGCTTAAAATCCTCAATGAAGGCAGTACGTACATGGTGCATATAATTTTATGCATCAATCAATAAAGCCTACATTAGTGCACGCCTAATAATAATTTAGCATGAGTTGCAATATACACTGGAGAGCCAAAAAAACTGGTATAGGCGTGCGTATGCAAATAACAGAGGTATGGAACCAATCAGAGTAACGCGATGCGGTCGGCAGTGCCTATATGATAACAAGCATCTGGTAAAGTTGCTAGATCGGTTACTGCTGCTACAATGGCAGGTTATCAAGATTTAAATGAGTTTGAGCATGGTGTTATAGTCGGCGTACGAGAGATGGGACATAGCGATAAAATTTGGATTTTGGCGTACGACCATTTCACGAGTGTACCGTGAATATCGAGAATCCGCTAAAACATCAAATCTCTGACATCGCTGCGGCCGGAAAAAGATTGTGAACGAACAGAGCAAATTACAACTGACGAGAATCATTAAACGTGACAGATGTGCAACCCTTTCTAAAATTGGCGTAGATTTCAATGCTGGGGCATCAACAAGTGCCAGCGTGCAAACTATTCAACCGACCATCATTGATATGGGCTTTCAGAGCCGAAGGCCTACTCGTGTACCGTTGTTGACTGTACTACACAAAGCTTTACGCCTCTCCTGGGCCCGCCAACACCGCCATTGGACTGTTGATGACTGGAAATACGTTGCCTGGTCTGACGAGTCTCGTTTCCAATTGTATCTGGCGGATAGACGTGTACGAGTATGGAGACATCCTCATGAATCCATGGACCCTACATGTCAACAGGGGACTGTTCAAGCTGGTGGAGGCTCTGTCATGATATGGGGCATGTGCAGTTGGCATGAAATGGGACCCCTGATACATCTAGATACGACTCTGACAGGTGACAGATACATAAGCATCCTGTCCGATCACCTGCACTTATTCATGTCCATTGTGCATTCCGACAGACGTGGACAATTCCAGCAGGACAATGCGACACCCCACAAGTCGAGAGTTGCTACAGAGTGGCTCCAGGAACACTCTTCTGACTTTAGACACTTCCATTGGCCACCTAAATTACCAGACATGAACATTATTGAGCATATCTGGGATGCCTTGCAACGTGCTGTTCAGAAGAGATCTCCACCGCCTCACACTCCTATGGATTTGTGGACTGCCCTGCAGGATTCATGGTGTGAATTGCCTCCTGCATACCTTCAAACATTAGTCGAGTCCATGCCACGTTGTCTTGCGGCACTTCTGCGTGCTCGCAGGGGCCCTACACAATATTAGGCAGATGTACCAGTTTTTTTGGCTCTTCAGTGTATTGTATATATTGATGTGGCTAAGGAAATAAATTACTATACATTTACATCTTAATTAGGACATCAACACATATCACTGTTTTTTGAGATTGAGGATTGCACATTCAGATTTCTTGCATTAAATTTTTTAGTTATTAAAGATTGCAGTTTGAAATTTTACAATTACAAATTTTAGATTTCTGCTTTGTTTTCTATTTTGCTTTGAGTTTTGATCTCTGATTGAAAACAGAGCACTGGGTTGTGGTTTGTGGTGTCTAGATGAAAAAACACAAGGATGTAGAGGAAAGCCTGTCTCAGTTCCGGACCATGGTCAAGGAGTTGGTAGGCGCTGCCTGCCTTGCAGCCCTGCTGGACAGAGGGTTCACGCCAGATGACAGCAACTTTCCACCATATGTTCGGATGACATATACTCAGCAGGCCAACAAGAGGAGGTTCTGTGCAAGGCTTACTAGGTGAGCTCTTTTCATTGCTAACTCTCTCTCCTCCAAGTGTCTTTGTAAGGGGTTTTTATCCCCAAATTATTTGCAGACAAATAAGGCTTGAGTTTAGTTACAGTGGACTCTCTATAGTATATTCACAATTACTTATAACTTTTCTGAAGCCCTGCTAAAATTATACTTCCAGGATATTCCTCTGCGTAATGGAAACAAAGCTTAGAAAATTACGCCAGAGTGCAAACGCATGGCATTCATGCATCAGTGTAAAATAATACTGTCTATAAGAACTACCGTGTTTACCCGACTATGGGTTGCAAATTTTATGCAGATTTTGTGTGTCCAAACAATGGGGTGCAACCCTTCTGCAAAATTTTCACTTTCGTCGAAAAAGAAAAGGTTTTTTTACCGTGGGATACAATGTGTGTGTATAAATAATTATACTGTGTCGGTTTTTCATAAATAAAACTTAGTGTGTCAATAAACTTGCGTGTCAAAATGCCTTAACACTGCTTGTGAATGCCGTATCACGTATGCCGTGCATAGCATGCCAGCCCAGCCAGCGAGCACTCGCCCGGCCGGCTGGCTGTGTGTGCGTTATCACACACACAGCTGCTGCTGGCTGTGGCATCCGGCCAGAGGGAGAGACAGCAAAAGAGGGGGAAGGGCGCAATGTGAGTGATGGCATCCGGCAGTTCATTGCTCTCGTAGCGCTTCCCCTCCTACGCATTTCTCCTCCAACCATCGCCAAATGGCTTTGTGGAGAAACAGCAAGTAAGAAGAGGGGAAAGACAGCGTGGGAGAGGCGGGGGTGGCCTTTACAGGCATCACTTGTAAAGACAGTTTTGGAAAACAACATACTACTGTACTATTTTAATGACAGTATAAAATGTATAAATGATATTCTCTTTCTGCATTTCTATTTTTTTAATTTGTACTTATGAGTGTAATAAAATTACTGTCCTTTGCACATCTGTTAAACAGCTAATGCTGTTTAATTTTGTTTGTTGAACTGGGGTGTTGCTCATTCTATGTTCATGACTATTTGTGTATTGTATCAGCATGAAAATGTACAAACCTTATTTGAAATTTCAACCATCAGACTAAGTAAAACTAAGTAAAATAACACAAACACAATTTTTTTTCTTTGCAGCCTTAACTATATTAAGTTTTTACATTTTTAAAAATGAAAACTTATTAATTTCAATGTTTCTAATAATTGTGACATATTTACGTTTTGTTTAGGTGATGACTGTAGATGGTTTCTGGAACCTTTTCAGTATTTGAGCAGGTATTAATATCATCTCGACTGTAACAATGAAAGTGTTGTGTGCAGTAATTTACATTAATTAAGCTAATACCTTTTTTTTTTTGTTTAGTTTCATTCAGATGTCTGATTTCATAATTCAAACAAATTTGCACAACATAATGCAACAGTCGCTGAAGGAAACTGACTTTGAGTTGGGGCGGCACTTCCACTTCCTCCCAAACAAGAGTCTGTTGGATGATATTAGCACCACCATCCCATTAGAGAAGCCTAGACCACCAGAAGAGCCTCAGGTTAGCCTCACATTAGCTTTGTGTACCTAACTTGATATAGCTGGTTCTCAATTAATGAAATATTTTAAAACTTTAATAATAATAATAAAAATAAAAGTTTTTGCACATAATTGCATGTATTTCAGTAAAAAGACTGATTAACATATGTATAATAACACTGACAACTATTTATGACAAGAATTCCATGTCATAAATTTAATTTAGTAGATTTTAAAATAGACAAAATGTGTTTTGAGGTATTCAAAATTGTTTTCATGTTGGATAATAAACATGAGTTGTTGAGGACTTTTCCATTATTTAGTAGTAATTTAACGTTCCTTGCTGTGTTTTAGAACCCATTTTTCTACATTGATGTGCAAATATCTTCAGAAGGCCTGTTTCTCGATCCCCCAAGACAAGCCTTCATGGAAGCAGTTACACAGTTGTTGGATGTTTGGCAAGAAACTGTGGTGAAGACTCCGACACTTCTCAGTGACCCGTATTTCAACCCCATCTGCGAGTGAGTTTTGCATATGATTTTGTTAGTGTGTAATAATACTGTATTAATTGTTGTTCATGTACTGTTGCACGTATGCTTGTGGTGCAGACCGGTGATTAATAAGAGGCAAGAAGATAGGTTGTGTGGTCTTGGGCCAAACCTGATGGCAGTCCTGCAACGAGACAAGCTCCTGGATGTGCTGTATGGGAAAATCAGCAGTTACATCAGTGAGAACTTTGACTTTGCTGAAGACTACACCCAGAAGTTCCAGTACATCCAGGACTTCTTCGGGCAGAACATGGCACGATCAGAAGCTACCATCACTGATGAAACAGGTATGACCAAAGCATGCAACTGTTATTAGCCATTTGGTGTCAGTGGGCAAAAATGACAACAAAACTGATGGAATATTGCTGTTACTTGGGCTAGTGGGATTCTTAACTTTCTTGATGTGGAGTTTTAACTTTATACTACATTCACCTTCCATCTTTTCTTAAACCCATCTAAAGTTCTACTTTCATACTATTTCTCCACCTCATGCAAACAAATGTTAACTACACCAAAGGACAGCGTACCTCATTTGTGGACACTCGGTTCAGTAACATTTTGCATGAGAACTATTTCTTACTAGATGTTACCAATACATCTATTTTATCCCCAGTTTTATTCATATTATTCACAAATAAAATATTATAATTTATTGGTAAAATACAAGTAAAACTTACATTCAACAAAAAATAAGATTCTTTTATTTTAACAGAAGTATACAATGCTTGTGATGCATGACATATTTTTGGGAACAACCAAACACACCCCACATGGGGTGTTTTTTCAAAGGTTTGAATAAAAAGTGTAAATAAACCTTGAATAGAATAAAAATATGCAGCCGAATTCTGCATTGCATGCTGACGGGTTACAATATAGGGAGGAAGGAGATGCCAATGTGTGTTGGGAGTGATGCCATTGGATATATAGTAGTTGAAGGGGATAACCACAACACAATGCTGCATGCAGTTTCTAGTCACTCTGGCCTGCTCCTAGTCTGTTGATGCTCCTTCTGTTCTTAGTGCTGCTTGTCTCATGTGGGACCAAGGCTCTTCTGGTTAGTGAGGTTACTTTGGGTGGACAAATCTTGGGATGCAAGGGCAGTTCCTACAGCATCCAAAAATGTTGGTGCACTGTGAGAAAGTCTGCAGTCCTCAACATTTGTTATACTTAATCCAGGACTAAGTGAAATCTTTCCATAGGCTGATTCCCACAACAGTCAGTTTTGACTTTGAGAGGCCCTAATGTGAAACACATCAGCCATTCTATGCAGCTATGGTTCGTGATTCTATATGCTAAGTTTTAGTTGCCCTGTTTGTGTTAACAACTGCTTTAAGCATGCCACTGTTACAATGTCTGAGATGAGTCCACTTATGTAGTTTGTTAATACCAGTAGGTTGTATGGTTTTTGTCATGTTGGCCACTTACGCTTCCTTTCCACTTCTGTGAAACTGTCTTCATCAGCAAGAATTTAAGCTCTGTCATCAGTAATGTACTCATGGGATTTCAGCTAATGAGGTGATGATGTTCATCCTCTTGACTGTGATAAATTTTGCTGGCTAGCTGTGCATCTTTACAGTGATCTCTGTGATTTATTTTGAGTGCTATGATGGCTACTATAGCCCGACACGCTATAAAACAATTTGTGCAGACCCCAGTGTAATTATGTCATAGAGGGTCAGTTTATCTTGAGGGACAGGCTGAAAAACATCAGATTGAGCTGGTTTTACATCTACACGCTAATACTTCGTAAAGAGCTGTGACTACAGCTAATTGTTCCACATTGCTGTAATTATTGTATAGCTCATTTGAAGAGATAACTGTACAGTGTAGGAGGTATAATTTATATGCATTACGCCAAATGTAGGTCCAGTGTGTAATAACTTGTTTTTATGTTTTAGTGTGTGTGTGCATAAGTTAACTGTAAGCTGCTAAACAAATAATTTTATACAGTATGGCTTCTACTTTTAGTTAATTGTTGTGTACATCTGGTCGATCCTTAATAGGCCAGGCTCGAGAAATTTTTTATAATGCCACAATGCACTTGAAGAAAGAGAGAGAAAAGCACAAACTAAAATACGTCATTGAATCAATGAGTATTGCAACAGGGGTCTCGAAATCTGTAGTGAAAGTAATTTTGGCAGAGGGCAAAGAAAAGAAATGTATAGTATGTTTGCAGTTCTCAAGTCCCAAAAAGAAATCTTTGGAGCACAAAAAAATGCATAGAATTTGACGATTTTACCAAAGGTGCACAAGTTTTACATAATATGGAAAACTGTACCAACGCTCAAAAAGCTGGTAAAGAAAGGCCTTGAGAGATGATGGCGTTGTAGATTGTATTAGGGAAACATTATGAAAAGTGCTTAAAGAAATTAGCTTCAGATGGAAAAAATGCCAATCGTGGTGAAAGCTACTGATAGAGAAACCGCATATAGCAGAATGGCACCATAGGTTTATCAGCCAAATAAGAGAATGCAGGAATTTGGGTTGAAAAATAATGTACATTGATGAGACATACATACACCAATTACACTCTGTGTCCGCTTGCTGGCAGTCTGAAACAGAAATCAAAGTGACAGAACCAATTGGAAAAGGAAGAAGGCGAGATGGCTTCGTGGACAATGCACTGTTGATTTTTAAACGAAAACAGAAGACAGGTGATTACCACAACGATATGAACTATGAGAACTTTTCGAAATGAGTCAGCTGTAAATAACTTCCTAATTCCACCTCCAACTGTTTTTTTTGTTTTAGATAATGCCAATTACCACAATGTGGAAGAAAACAAGAAACCCACAGTGTTAGCACTGAAAAGTCAGGTACAAGACTGGCTACGTTGGAACAATGTTTCTTTCACAGAAGAACTGACAAAGGCACAATTTTATCGTTGTTTAAAACAGTTTCTTATACAGCTATCTACAGAATTGACAGTATTTTCAAAAATGCTGGACACACCGTCTTACGTCTGCCACCTTATCACCCAGACCTCAATCCCATCGAACTCGTTTGGGGGGACATAAAGGGGAAGATACGGGAAGATTTATCTCTGTTGCAGGACATGGTTAAAACATGCAAAAAATATTTTGCTGACTATTCTCAGGAAAAGTAGAAAAAGTGCTGTGAGCATGTAATGAAGAGAGAAGATTTCTGTATCAAGAATGATGCTGCAATGGATGTACAAGTTCACAGCATAATTACAATAGACTCTCAATGTACCGAAAACGCATGTACCGATAAACTGTATCCATAGTTAATTTTCAGTGGTCCCAGAAAACTCTTATATAAATAATGATAAAGTTACTTGCTTGTATCGTTAATCGGATATTGCGTCGATTGAAATATATTTCGGTCTTGTCACCTAAGATTTCCCGCAACTATAGTTTTTAAACTAGTTGTTTATGTAAACGTCTAGTAATTGGATGTGAATTATGTCATGCGTGCCGCCAATTATCACTGCTCTGTAGCGCGTGGTCTTTTCCCACCACGTTTGCGGCACGGTGCGAGTCTGGTTTGCTACCTCCCCTTACACGCCTGACGAAAAGGGAAGCAGTTACCTAGCAACCAGCATGGCGACCTAGCTTCATATCTCTCTCTCTCTCTCGCTCTCTCTCTCTCTCCCCCTCCTCTCCGCCTTTGCCTGTCTTTCCCACGCACGCTTGCCTTCACCCCTTACACACCTGGACACAGAGCAAATAACTGCGCCTGGCGATCATAGAAATTTTATCAAGATTATACTTTGCTCAAAATAGTTGCACTTGTCACCACTAGTATTCCAAAGCAAATGGTTTCGCCTGAAAATGTTACGCAATACATTATAATGAGGAATTATTATTGGCAAAGATGTTTTCTTTTGTGATTAAAGTTCGTTTATCATTTATTACAGTAAAGTTGGTGTTTAATTGTATCTGGCGTAAAATTGACATCATTTTAAAACAAAATATTAATTTAACTGAATGGACGGCATCTTCGCAAATAAAATGATAAGCCCAGAAGCATAAATTTCATCCCCACGTGTCATCAAAAATTGTTTGGACATCGAGCGACGTGTATTACCAACCGTGAAGTTCATTTTCAGTAACTTCTTTTGGGGAAATCAGAGGATTTATATTAATTTATTTCAATAGACTTGCGTATTTTGAATAAACTGATATCCTGTAAGGGCCTGTTCGACACCTATGACATCAAATTATGGGTAAGCACCGAGCCCGAGTGTATTGTAAGTCGTGAAAGGTGTGTGTACTGGAAAATCAGAGGACGTGGTTTTGAATGTTTAATTATTAAAGACTGTGAAGAAATACATTTTTATTGCCTTATTTATTTATTTCTATCTCAAAATTACAAGTTTTTTGCAGTGAAATATAATTAATTACTTTAAAAGACAGACATTTGCCACGCACGCAATGTGTCTGCAACATGTAGTGGCATGAAGGGGTAATCCTCTCGCTGCTTGCCCTACCCTGCCTGCCACCGTGAACACACTGCCCGATCAAAATCTCTCGACGTGCTCACAGCTAATCGAGTGCATGCAGGACATTCAAAATTTAACTTGCATTCAATGTCATATTATTTTCATTTTCAGAGGGTTTGAAAGTTTTAGATTAACTTGCATTTGGTGTCGGATAACGATCAATTATATACTGTATTTTGAGATGTTATATTCTTTATTTAAACAAGTTGAGATGAAATGTTTTTTAATATATTGTTTACAATAATACTAATACAGTAATACTTCTTTTAAAAATTCCCATTTTTATTGTGTTTATTAGCTAAACTGTATTCACAGATAATTTACAGCTCTAATTATACTCAAAATCAAGTCCAATAAGGTCAGAAGTTGTATTTTATTGATGCACATGTCAGTACCCTCATCTACTGAAATCATGCATGTATAGAAAATTTTTGACAATCCCCTGAAAAATGGTATGTAGGGAGTCCACTGTATTAATCTTTAGAAAGCTAGCAATGTGGCTAGTGTATCTGATTGTAGCGAATCTGGCGACAATACTGATACATCTTGTTCAAATTAGGTGAGTGGTATTTCATTTACATTTACAAGTTATATCCTTGCAAATTTGTATGTGTAAATTTTACATGTATGGCATTTGAATAACTGTGTAAATTGATGCTTTAGATGTGCATAGCTCAGCAGTTTTTTTTTAAATCCTCCTTTCTGCTGCTGTGTAAACGTGGACTCTCACTTATCTGGCCAGCTGCGTGCTTTTCTCTCCCTCTGAACGCCACAGTAAGGGAAGATACCCAAAGTCAAATGAGGGGGAGTTGTTTTGTAACTTGTCCCACTACAGTAGCATGGCTGTAAGTCATTTATGAGATTTCATCTTCTCCTTGTAATAATTTTTTCCCATGTTCTTTGAATGATGATTGTAATGATAACTGTAATGATGATGGATGATTTTAATAGTGGTAGTGATGGTGATTGTGGTAGTAGTGGTGATTGTGGTGGTGGTGATTGTGATGGTGGTGATTGTGGTGGTGGTGATTGTGGTGATGGCGATGGTGATTGTGGTGATTGTGCTGGTAGTTGTGGTGGTGCTGGCAGTGATTGTGGTGGTGATTGTGGTGGTGGTTGTAGAGGTGGCAGCAGCAGCAGTAGTAGTATGCCTCTAAGTACACTGGAAATCAAACAATAGTTATTTTGTATTTGTGGTGAAAACACGAACTGTCAGACATTACATGTAATTCTGTTTCACTGTAATTAAATAAAATGACGTAGTGTTTACATAATCACTTGTGAAAATCATGATTTTTCTGGTTTATAAGCGCACAGATATCAAATACTTTTTTTTTTTTTTGCAGATATTAACTAATTAACATAACAAAATAGTGGCATGAGTTACTATGCTTTATCTATGTTATCACATAGAGAATCATTTTTAAATTTTTCAAATATTGTATAATGTTAGGAAAATTTTTATTTTTCTTCTGTGCCTAAGCATAACTTAAAATTTATTAAACGAATGCTTTTCAACTTCTTTTGTTTGAGTTTTTTTAATGGTTTGGTTAATTTTATTTATGTATTCAAAATGCATTAAAATTGTTAGTTTGACATGTGATAATGCAAATGCTACGGAATAAAATTTTTTATTAGAAGAAAATTACATTACTTGTAATGTGTAGAAGTTCAAATGTTAGCATAAACACAAATTAATAAATATATTTTTTTCCAAAATTCTTTTGCATCTTGATGCAAGTAGACAGTATTCTAACAGGTTCTGGAGCGGATACCAAATTTTTAAGTAAAGCTTTATTAATGATAAATATAAAAGAACCTTATTTTATGCTCATTTCTTACCTTTGATGGTTGTATAATCGTTAGGTATTAGTATTATTATTTGATTATTTACTGTATTTATATGTCATTTGGTAAATACTCTAGTCAGTAGGTGAAGTAACAATATGCCAGCTGTAATTGCTTCTTTATGTGTGCATATGAAACGGGTAATAACTTGTTTAATAAAACCGACATGTGGGTAATTTTTTTTTAGACTTGAAGTTGATCAGGTTCCTAGCATCTGAATTTTACCAGCAGATTCAGGAAGTTGAAGATATCATCTTGGAACAACCTATTGGCCTACTACTTCTTCATTTCCAGCTCTTCAAAGATACTGCATTACCACAATCAAGATTTTTCTTGAATCTTGTGGAAGTCACCTTGCCTTTGTGAGTTACTAATAATTCAGTACTTACCTAAATTTTGTGGTTTAAGTTTTGCTGATGGTATAACGTCTGCCCCTTGTAACTTCCTCCCCACTTATAGACAATGTTTACCAAGAAAAATGCTTGGGAGTACAGTAGAACCTTGCTCAAATGACCTGTCACGATTTCCAGAAATAAGGTTGTTATGACAGATAGGTCGCTATAGATATTTTTGGAAATTTTGGAGCAATTTTGACACATCCCCCACCCCTATACATCAAAATTTGCAATTTTTGCATCAAGTCCATGTTTAATCATGTCCAGTAAAAAAAATGAAGGTTTTTCAAATGAAATATAAATTTATTTCAATAGACAGGCATTTTCTGAAAAAGATGATAACCAAGACATGTATACTCAGGCTCCCCTTGTAGCCCAAAATGTTAAAAACATTTGAATAGTGCAAGGTTTTACCAAGCCTTGTAAGTCCATGTTTGATCATCTCTAGTGTGAAAATAACACATATTTTAAATTAAATATAAATGATTTTAATAGGTAGACATCTGAAAAAAATTATATTTGAGAGGCATATGCTTAGCCTACCCTTGTCTCCCAAAAAATTAAAAACATCGAGCGGCGCAAAACTTCACCAAGCATTTTAAATCCATGTTCAAACATTTCTCACGTAACATTAAAATTATTTTTGCATATAATATTTTTTAAATTCAATAGTCAGGTGTTTTCCAAATAAAATAATACCACAGAAGTGTATCTACAACCTCCCTTGTCGCCAAACAATTACATAAAACTCTAAAATTGTAGAAGACATACTTTCCAGTGAGCAAAAATTCTATTTTTGACGGTTTCTTGGGGAAAAAGCCAGATAATATTTCAACGAAACATTAATTTATATTAATTAACAGATGTCTTCAGAATGAAATGATACCACAAAAAGTTATATGCAACCCATAACTACCATTTTCTATTCCCTTTTCCCGACTGTCTATCACATCCGCCGTCTTTGCCTAGTCCATCTCAAATATCACATCCTACCCCATGATGGTGTAAACAGCTAGTTTGTGAAACGGGTGGTTTTTGAATTCCGCCTTGACCCATTTTACGCATTTTAATCAAGTAGAGCCATATTATATTATAAATAAAGGATATGACAGTTTTTAAAAAAATTTTAGTGCATGTAGTAAACTACTTGGAATACTTACTCTGACAATTAAGTTGATTCTTTTGTGTTTGTTCTACAGTTGTACTGGCTTATGCAGCACATTTTAAAAGTTCTGAAAAGGTGTATTTTTTTTAAATTGTCTCTTAGTGAACATATGGGCAAAACAGGTCACCTTGAGTGTGTGGCAACAAAAAAAAAAATAGATTGTAATAGAAACTGCTTTTTGCAGACTTGTTTTAAGACTAATAATTTGCCAGCAAACAGCTAAATCACATTAAAAACATGAATAACACTTTCTTAGGTATATGTTGTGACTGTACGATTGTTAGTTAACAGAAATGTATGTAATAGATGTGCAAGTAATTATGAATTGTAATTTTTTAAAAAGGCTTGGGCGAAAGAATATGGAAACTGTAATTTCTCAGACAAGAGGTGCACAGACCTTCCTGGACGCTGAGCCAAGGAATGTTGATGAATTTGTGAAGTATGTGAATTTCCTGGATGAAGCACAGGCTATGGTATAGTTTTTTGCTCTATTCCTTACAAACTTTGATACTAAAATATTGGCTAATTTCATACCATTTTTATATTAATAATTACAGTTTTATTATTATTTCATATTATTTGTCTTTTATTATTTACATTTCCTTAAAATCGGTAATAAGTTTTCAGAATGTTTGAAATTTAGTGTCTCTCACAATAATAATCTTGCTATACAATTTCAAAAGCCACCCCATATATTTCAACTACAAGAGAAAGTTTCATAACAAGATCATGTCTTGCTGTTGTGTACGATACGCAAGGTACAGGTTAATAAGAAGGCCATTGTCTCTTATTTAGAGCGACATGTTCCCTCATTCAAGTCAATCATGATTTCCCTCTCTCTCGTCCTTGACTAAGTGAGTCAGGGATACATCTCTCTTTTTATTGTTTAAACAGACTCATAGATACATTACAACCTTCAACTACAAATGTACATAGATTTACAAAAACTAATTACAAATTTCATACCTGACTGAGACACCATACTAAGTTTAGAGTAAATACAGTAGTTGTATACATTTAATATTTACAATAATCTGTCATCTAGGCAGGTGAACCTTTTTCCTGCCAGACTGACATACTCCTGGGACATCACTTTCAGGCTCCATCTACTAGTAATTGGACTACTATTAGCATTATCCAAACCATGCCATTCTGATTCACTGTCTGAATCATCATCGTTTGGATTACGTTTTCTACACTGGAGAGCCAAAAAAACTGGTATAGGCATGCGTATACAAACAACAGAGGTATGGAACCAATCAGAGTTACGCGATGCGGTCNAACCAATCAGAGTAACGCGATGCGGTCGGCAGCGCCTATATAAGACAACAAGCGTCTGGCAAAGTTGCTAGATCGGTTACTGCTGCTACAATGGCAGGTTATCAAGATTTAAGTGAATTTGAACGTGGTGTTATAGTCGGCGCACGAGAGATGGGACATAGCATCTCCAAGGTAGCAATAAAATTTGGATTTTCGCGTACGACCATTTCATGAGTGTACCGTGAATATCGGGAATCCGGTAAAAAAACAAATCTTCGACATCACTGCGGCTGGAAAAAGATCGTGGACGAACGGAACAAACAACGACTGACGAGAATCATTAAACGTGACAGACGTGCAACCCTTTCTCAAATTGGCGCAGATTTCAATGCTGGGGCATCAACAAGTGCCAGCGTGCGAACTATTCAACGGACCATCATTGATATGGGCTTTCGGAGCCGAAGGCCCACTCTTGTACCATTGTTGACTGCACGACACAAAGCTTTACGCTTCGCCTGGGCCCACCAACATCGCCATTGGACTGTTGATGACTGGAAACACGTTGCCTGGTCTGACGAGTATCGTTTCCAATTGTGTCGGGCGGATGGACGTGTACAGGTATGGAGACATTTTCATAAATCCATGGACCCTACATGTCAACAGGGGACTGTTCAAGCTGGTGGAGGCTCTATCATGGTATGGGGCGTGTGCAGTTGGCGTGAAATGGGACCCCTGAGACGTCTAGATACGACTCTGACAGGTGACAGATACGTAAGCATCCTGTCCGATCACTTGGACCCATTCATGTCCATTGTGCATTCCGACGGACGTGGACAATTCCAGCAGGACAATGCGACACCCCACACGTCAAGAGTTGCTACAGAGTGGTTCCAGGAACACTCTTCTGACTTTAGACACTTCCATTGGCCACCTAAATCACCAGACATGAACATTATTGAGCATATCTGGGATGCCTTGCAACGTGCTGTTCAGAAGAGATCTCCATCGCCTCACACTCCTATGGATTTGTGGACTGCCCTGCAGGATCCATGGTGTGAATTGTCTCCTGCATACCTTCAGACATTAGTCGAGTCCATGCCACGTCGTCTTGCGGCACTTCTGCGTGCTCGCGGGGTCCCTACACAATATTAGGCAGGTATAGCAGTTTTTTTGGCTCTTCAGTGTATGTTCTTGCACTATTATGCCTNTAGTCGAGTCCATGCCACGTCGTCTTGCGGCACTTCTGCGTGCTCGTGGGGTCCCTACACAATATTAGGCAGGTATAGCAGTTTTTTTGGCTCTTCAGTGTATGTTCTTGCACTATTATGCCTTTTTTTCAATTCCTTCAGCAGGCAGTCCTTCCCTGTACACCATCTCCTCCCTTTCCTTGGGAGTTGAGGCAAACACCAAATGTTGATGAGTACATCTGTATGTGCCACCACCTGATTGGACTAGATATGATTTGGGTTTCTCTTTCATCCCTCTTGCTGTCTTTCTCAGTCACGCACATTTCTTCGTCCCCGTACATTTCTTCGAGAGGGGAAGTTGTCTAGTAAAAGAAAAAGCGTGTCCTCTCTCGGTCTATCCCTTACTCGCCTGGACCTAGTGCAAGTAGTGCGCTTGGCGTTCGTGGTTATTTTATTAAGATTTTCCGTTGCTCAAAATAGTTGCACCTATGATGAAAAGTTACGCAATACATTCTAACGATGAATTATTATTTGCAAAGGCGTTTTCTTTTGTGATTAAAGGTCGTTTTTTACCGTACAGATTGGTGTTTAATTGTATCTGGCGTAAAATCAACATGATTTTAAAACTAAATATTAATTTAACTCAATGGACAGCATCTTCGCGAATAAAATGATATGCCTAGAAGCATATACTCAACTTCCCCTTGTCACCAAAAATTGTTTAACATCGAGCGACGTGTATTACCAAGCGTAAAGTTCATTTTCAGTAACTTCCTGCGGGGAAATCGGAGGATTTATAGTAATTTATTTCAATAGACTCTCATCTCTTGAATAAATTTATATCCTGTAATGGCTTATTCGAGACCTTTTGTCGTCTAATAATAGGTATCCACCGAGCCCGAGTGTAGCGTAACTTGCAACAGAAAAAATCAGAGGACGTGATTTTAAATGAATTATTATAAAACCGCGAAGAAGTAAATTTTAATCGCATTATTGATTCTTTTCTGTCTCAAAATTACAACTTTTTTTGATGTGAAATATAATTAATTGTTTTAAAAGAGACATTTGCCACATGCTAGTGTCGCCAACATGAACGGGGCGGAGGGGTGTATTCTTTCACCTCTCCTGGCGCTTCTCTTTCTTCTTCTGCCCGCTGTGAACACACTGCCCGATCGATAATATTTTCACGTGCTCTCATCTGATCAAGTGTGCACGGGACATTCAAAATTTGACTCACATTCAGTCTCATATTATTTTAATTTTCAGAGGGTTTGAAAGTTTGAGGTCGGCTGGCATTTGGTGTCGGATTACAATCAGTTACTATATACAGTATTTTGAGATATTCTTTATTTAAACGAGTTGAGGTGAAATGTTTTTAAAATGTATTATTTACAGTAATACTAATGCAGTAACAGTTTTTTTTAATCCCATTTTTATTGTGTTTATGAGCCAAACTTTATCCACAGAGAATGTACAGCACTCATTATACTCAAAATGAAGTAAAATAAGGTCAGAAATTGTATTGTATTGATGCACATGTCAGAACCCTAATCTACTGAAATTTTGCATGTGTGGGAATGTTTTGACAATCCCCTGAAAAACGATAGATAGGGAGTCGATTTACAGCTAGAATGTAGTTAGTTTTATTATTGCTGTATTTCACCTCCTCTATAGATAACAAAGGAACAACACAAAATATATCACCATACCTCAACCAACTGCACGGGGATGGAATGCTAGTTTACACAATAGGCTGTAGGGCAGAGGGGAAGTGATGGCAGGTGCCCACTTCTGAAAGTAAAGTGATGTTCTTCATTCAAAAGAGGTTAAAGTGAGATTCAAGGTTACCAGAAGAATGAAATGCAGGCCAATTCTAAATATGCTGGTTTATTGGCAAACCAATAAACACACATCCAGCTTATACCCCAAATAAGGCCAGAAGGGCCATGCCTAGGTTGCCAACAAGGATGGAGGTCAGTCTCAGAAGACACAGTTGTGCACGGGGCGAGCTCAACCCCAAAGACTGGCAAGACTCTTACTTGAAGTACTGGGAGGCTGTAGCGTATAGCACAGTGAAGTGAAGCAGTCCTGTAGAGGCAAAGCTTGCAGCAGGCATAGCTTCATTACATGATCTGGCAAAGTGATGGTCTATAACCAATTTAGCAGAGTGACGGTTAACAACAGGAGCTGTGCGAGTCAGCCCTGAACTAAGGATTGCAGGTCCAATTTATATCTAAAACACAGGGCCAACTTGTAGGGTGGAGGGGGGGGGGTGTTAGGAGAGGTGGAGAGAGAGCTGCGAAGATGACAGAAGGCAATCAAGTGCTGGACAGCATTCCTCTTAGCGGCCAGAGGGATTGTAGTGGCCTGGGTGTGATGGCATCTAGCAGGTGGCAGTAGCCGGCCTGCGTGCGGTCTCTGGGCATCAAGAGGTGGGCACCTGAGGTGTGTATGGCCTAACATCCTTGCTTAAAGGGGGTAGCATCTGTGGCGAGACTAGAGTGTGTTATGATGTCACCCGTGGCATGTCATGCTAAGCCTGCCAGTACCACTTTGGCTTTCACCCCTACCCATGCTTCTACTTGACCCACTTCCATGTCTGCTCCATGGGCTGAGTGGCAAGTAATTGATAATTGAGTTACAGGGTAGAGGTCCTAGCTACTGAAATACCCTGTGAAGAAAGCAACAGCTTTCAGGCTCCGATGGGAGAGGCTTGGATCCACACGGACCCAGGTTGTGCATCATGATTGAATTAATAATACATTTAATTAATGGATTTATTTAGTTATCAGCATCTTAATTATAAAACGGTAGGGTAACATAGTATGTTAGCACAAGTATGATTGCAAAATACATAATAACACGAAAGGTTTTTTTTAGAATGACTCCAAATTCTCATAAATGAGTCCAATAAGTAGATCTCTTATTGGACCTGCGGTTCCAGACGTCGATTGTGCAAATTAAATCATTCTTACACTGGCTACTGTCTACAATTAACTTCAGAAATAAATCTTATTCTGCATGTAACCTCAAAATGCAGAAAAATTATCTACCACTGAGAACAGTGACAAATAAAATTCATTATGGTTGATCTTTAAATTTCACAGTAATGTACCAAATAGATTTTGAATTGGACTAGTACTGGTATTTTACAGATTGAAATTTAATTGCTCAGTATACTTTTTTTAGGCATTGCCATTGGTATATGTGCTTGAGTATGGCCACTAGACTCAAATCCACTTTTTTTCACCTGGGATGTAGCCAACTCCTTTCTTGTTTGTTAGAACATGAAGTGCAGCTGCCTGAGTGGAGGGGGTTAGCCAATAGCGACACCATTCATTACTTTTCTATCTGCTGTCATCTCGTAGCCCATAAAAAAATACTAAATGAAGTTCTAAAACACTTAACATTCATATCACATTTATGATATTGCACATGTTATTTTAAAGAAATACCAATTAGGGCTTAAGTTCTAAAATTATCTCAATTTATTAATCTTTAAATTATATTTCCAAGTACCTTTTGACTCAAATACAACTATATACTCTTGGGGTTGAGTGCACAAAATGGAGGGTACCTTGCATTTCAATTTAGAAGCAAACCACTTTGCACCCTATAGTTTACGGTTTATCGATTTATTTAAAAAACATTACTGTGACCAGTTACTATGTGTATGGAGGATACACAGCTTTAAAAACTTAATAACCACAGTACATAAAAATTATGCTATTTTTTTATATATATCTTAAATTATTAAAAGCAGGAAAACAGTTTTGGTACCAATCAATGCATTTCATTAACCTGCGCATATTGAAACCAATAGTAAGTCACTCTAACCCATTATGAGTGTTTGATAACAAAAATGAATAATTTTATTATTGTACCAAACATTTTTTAACTTGTATGCATTGTATGTAATAATATTATCACACGTCATGGTAGAGCGGGGGGCCGAATGAGACCAACAAATGAATGATTGTAGAGGTCAACAGTTCTTTCTACAGCTATTGTTAAAATACCAAAATAATAATAATAACAATACATCCTCCTGTAGAAACAAAAGATAAAATGTTGGGTTCATGGCTCAGTTTAATACACATCAAAGAAATAGTAACAATTATGATCAAGTTTGTTTACAATTTGAAAATTATATCTGTATAACATAATTAGTTATTGACATATCAAAATTATCAAAAGAGGGAAGATAGTTACGCCCGAGGATTCAACAAAAATAAACTTAAAATAGAATTAATCGACAGGCTGCCTCGCAGTACCTGAAAAGGTTTAAACACAAATACTTGGAACCATTGCAGAGAGATTCATTTAAGAAGACTAGTGTACAGTTCAAAATCCGGAGTTAGAACATAATTAATTAGTTAGTTGCGGTACATGAATGAGTAAGGGACACAACTGAACTCGAAAGAACACTAATTATAACTACTGGTTGTGCTGGCCCCAGAACGTCTACCAATTAACTCTACCTACATAATTGAAAAGTACAAGTTACTTATCTACATGATGATAGACATCTCACCGCCATCTGCCTTAGGCCTCGCTGCCATCTTCTCGTTAGAAGAGCGAAGACAAAAAGAGCAAAGAGAGCAAAAGATGCCAAGATTACTCAAAGTTAAGTATTTTTAATCTTGTGCACACCTGTCATGGGAATATAAAGAGTTTTCAGAATGTTTTTTTCCCAATTATTCTTCTGCTGATTGTTCGCAGAAAAATTGGAACAAATATTGTACAGTGCACGTGGGATTTAGAAAGAAAACTTGCTCACCATCCCGCTTCGAGCGCATGTGCGCAGCACACGTGTTCAAATGCTTCACTCAGAAAATATCACAGGCCATCTGCGACACGTTCATCCGCTGCAAAGACCCTACCCACGACAATTAGCATGAAGAGCAGTGATGACGGCATTCACAAGAAGAAAAGCAGATTGTTTATGAAGATCGCTGCCAGCTGCTAAACTAAAGAGAGTATTCTCCTCCCATGTCAACCGATCCTGACAAAAGAATTACTTGAAATTAGGTTTCACCAACCAAGTCCAACTTAAGTTGTGCATTCGAATAAGAAACCATAAATTTTTAATCTCCAAAAAATTGCCGTAACAGATTTGCCCATCTTGCAGTAACTTGTGTTCTCACAAATTAATTAAATAAAAATTATAGAAAACTGTATTACAATATTACAAATTTTGTTGAAATTGCAATCATTTATTAGAGTATTTATTTCCAGGGGAACACAAATTACCACATTCTTATTTCAATCTAATCACTTGAAAATCTTAATCTCTCAGCAGAAACTTGATCCCTTTCCAATCATTTCAACGTAATGGTTTTTTTTTTTGTAAGTAGTACATTCAAACAAAAATTTGTTACTTTTTTTTACAATTTTGCGTGGAAGAACAAAAAAAAAATATACAAAAGTTAATCTAGTTCTCGTGAACAAATAACAGATGCCGATATTTTTTTTCGGATGTGAAAGTATGTTTTTAATAAATGAAAAATCTAAGTTTCTCTGAAGAATACATCACTGGTGAGACTCAAACATGGAAGCTCTTAAGTGCGCTGAGGTTGTGGAGGCAGCACCCACAAGCTGACAGGTTTTGGTCAACGATTCACCTTCTGATGCCCCCAGAACAGCAGTCGCAGCTCCCGGCTTTCACCAGTTGAGTCACGCCAGGACACCCATCAGCCATACTCCAATTTACCTATGGTGAAACTAGGCAGAATCAATGAAACATACCGGCACATTGACAATACTCAGGTCACACACCTGGATGACACAAAAAATTATTTTTCTGCAACAAAATTAACACATTTTCATTTGATGGTTAGAGGGTTGTTAGAGACATACTGTACCAAATAAAATCAGTAATTTGTCTTTTTACATTCATTACTTTATAATTTTTTTTCATCTCTCTAAAAATACCCTAAACAAAAACAAAATCAAAATTAGTTGCATTTAACCTAACCTTAATCCAACAGGTCTTCTATCTAGGATGATAAAAGATACAGGAAAAACATTAGGTTGGGAAAGGATGTGCTGTACTTATGCATGGATGTTGTGCACCGCACTGTGTTTATGGTAACAGGCCTGACATCACTCTCCACACTTGGCTTCCACAGTGGCACTTGTTCAGTCCATCCCTCTAGCGCTCCCTTCACCAGCCAGCCAGTAGGGTAAGGGAGTTGAGGATACCATTCTCAGATGACCCCAGACCTCCACGAGACTTGTAGTCAACTGCTCACAAGGTCGTGTACGGTGACCACTAGGAGCAGAAAGTAGTCTCTGCCATCTTCTTCGGCCAAATGGGCAGGTAGGTAGCCAATGATCCAGGTCGACTCCACTGGCTGCAGATNTAGTCTCTGCCATCTTCTTCGGCCAAATGGGCAGGTAGGTAGCCAATGATCCAGGTCGACTCCACTGGCTGCAGATGGCAGGACAGGGGAAAGTGGATCCCAGGAGTTGAGTCCCTTCAAAGTTTTCCAAACTGCAGGCATGCCCAATGCCTTCAGGGTCCATCAAAGCAAGATCGGTGCAAGGCTTTCCACTGGGTAAAACTGAACTTTAGCCCACCCATACAAGGAAATCCCTTCCACACTCTCTCTTCTCCAAGAGTCCTCATATAACACAAACTTGCACACTGCCAGACTCATCTTGCACATATTTCACAGAGAAAGTGTGTGTGTGTGTGTGTGTGTCTCTCTCTCTCTCTCTCTCTCTCTCTCTCTCTCTCTTTCCCCCCCCCCCCACCCGACAACCACCACGCTGGCCCTGTGCACAGAGTATAAATAGGACCTGCAGTCCTCAGTTTGAGGTCGTCTNCCCACTGTCTTTTCATAAGACACCAGAAATCCATTCAATGCACAATCAGGATAGGGGTAGGGGAGGAATGGCCCTGTTTCCTAACCAGCATATCAGTCATGCAACAAACAGCCACGTAAACGTACTTATGTTACAAAAAATATCAAAACTTATCATTGAAACCAGCTATCACTAACACCTACCCTAATGATAAGTTATTTATTCGGTACAGGTTTCTCACCACCCACCACAAATCACTATTTTAATTAATTATTGATAGTCTACTACATATCAATTTCTTTTTTTTTATTTATTCATAACAACTATGACTTTCTGGGAGGAGGCTGAACACAAAGACCAATGCAAGAAAACCCACTCGTATTCACCGAGGAATGCAAGAAGAAATTAAGAGCTAGTGGCACTCCAACCAAGCAATGGTTGACTCGCGCCCGCAAACAGATGTCGGGAAAAGCCTTTGAATGATGGAATCGCTATGGGGAATTCATTACGATGTGGGAAAAGCTATGCAGCAGATTCGCGACCCAGTTCTAAGGGAAGGAGTTGCTCGCCTGCTTAACCTCAGAATGCTATAGCAAGTACCAGACATCCGACAATGAAGGCGAGATATTTGTAATGCACAAAGTTAAAATGTATCAGCGTATTATGCCCAAAGGAAACAAGGACGGTTGCATCAGATCAATCACTTTAATGCTACTTCAAATCTTGTGCCCACAAATCATGGACGAATTAGTGGAGAGGGCTCGAGAGACTGAATGAAATAACAAGACTCAAGCCACCTTAGATTACTCAAAATTCTCCAAGCCTAAGGAGGAACCCAAGATGCCAGTACTGTGAACCGAACCAGCCCCAGTACCAATGCCCAAGTTGCCTAAATGTTGGTTCTGTCCAAGCTTTAATTTCAACTAGGACTGCCCGGTAAAACGGGCCGAAAGAAAGCCACAAAGAGAAGGTGGAGGATTGAATCCCAATCACGAAGCGAACGGTCCCGCAACTAGGACCAACGAAGCAAGGACCAAGGAAATGACCGGACCGGAGTGCTCAGTGGACCACCACTTCTGGTAGCGACAGATCCACCCCCACCATTCAAACGTTAACTGAAAAGGAAGACCCTTCCGAGGCTCCCCGCATCAAAGTGACCGTCAATGGGAAAACAGCCGCAGCTCTGCTAGACTCCATGGCGACTGGAAACTTTGTGCGCAGTGACCTACTTACCGCCGGCCAGCGCACCAAACTCCGACCTGATTAAGGGTCCACATGGCTCAACCTGACCAACTCCTTAAATAGAAGGCACTGTTAACATTTGTTTTAAGGTTGGAAATCGTGACCACCAGGCCGAAATCCTAGTCGCCTCCCACATAAGGGAGGAATTAATTTTGGGGCAACATTGGCTGCAACGCCAACAATGCATTATAGATTGCGGGCAAAAACGCATCTATACCGGCAACCAATAACGAGCGATGATAAATTGGGACTGCCAAAGGGAAGAGGCCCGCCCAGTTATGATAAAACCTGGGGAGATCAACCATCAGTTGGAACTCCCTGAATTTCGTCAATTGCTCAATATACTCCACAATTATGCACTGGCTTTTGGACATGGGGAGAATCTTTGTCAGACCAGAAGTATCCAGCACGAGATCTAGCAGACACGACTGCCCGATATATTGCCGCCTGTACCGGGTATCAGTTAGGCGCTGAGAAATAATTGTGGAGCAGGTGCGAACATTGAAGTTACAAGGCATTGTGGAGCCTTCGAACTTCCTGTGTAACTCCTTAGTGGCTGGAAATTTTCTATATTACACATGTAATCTGGCTACTGACAAATATCAATGCACCCTGACAGCCGCAAGTACACAGCATTTACGACTCGGGAAGGGGAACCATTACAAATCAAAGTAATACTGTTTGGCTTAAAGAACGTCCTGGCAACTTTCCAGAGACTGATGTCGGCGGAGGTACTAGCCAGATACATTGGCCAATTTTGCTTCACGTACTTGGATGACATAATCATATATTCCAACTTGTGTGAAGATCATTGCACTCAACTGCAGCAAGTACTGGAAAGATTGGAGATACACAGACCGACATGCAAACTTTCGAAAAGTCATTTTGGAAAAACCAGTATCGACTACCTTGGGCACATCTTCTCCCCACAAGGGAATTACCCACAATGAGGATCGATCAAAGCTATTGACGAAGCAGAACAACCCCAAACTAATAAACAACTGTGAAGATTCCTTGGGTTGTTCAACTGGTTACGCGACTTTGTACCCAACATCGACCAACTGATGGGCCTCCTATACCAGCTACTTGAGAAAGAAGCCTGCTGGAATTGGGGAACCGTCCAACAAACTGCGTTCCAAGAACTGAAAGACAGTTTTCTGTTGATACCAGTACTCCACCGCTCACAAGAAGGAAGTCTGTTGGTTCTACAAATGGATGCATGTCAGCTCGGACTGGGCATAGTGCTATATCAAGAGGATGATGACAAGAGACTGCAGGTGATTGCCTATGCCAGCACAAGGCTTAACACCACCAAACAACATTACCATATTAACAAACAAGAATGTCTCGCTGTCATCTGGGCCATGCGCAAATACCGTTACCATCTTCATCTTCTGGACAGACAGCAAAGCCCTCAAATGGCTCCCTTAATCGAAAAACACCAAGGCGAAGCTTAGTCGCTGGGAGATGTTTTTAACCGAATTTGAAGTCCAACACTGCCCTGGAAAGATGAATGACCTGTCAGACGCCCTCTCCCGTAAACCAGACAAACAAAAAGGAATGAAGGAGGAGGAGGATTTGAAAAATGACCTCACCTCCTGCCTCGCCACACAACCCCAAAGAGATAATCCGACTGCAGCAGCTGCAGATAAGCAAGTACACCCTGAGTTACCATCAACAGCAAGACCCAGAGGTGAAACACCTGCTCGTCGACATAGCCCACTGGTACAAACTACAAGACATGTTGGTTTGGTCCCGCAGCTGGAATCCCGGGGACAGAGTGGAAGTTGTGTTTCCCCACAGCCTTATGTCCGGGGGTATGCAAGCACCATCACGATCACCGTCAAGCTGGACACCCAGGAATAAAAGAGACGCTGAGAGACAGACCAGCGCTATAATTGGGACAGTATGAGCAGAGACATTAGGCAGTATATGTCAATAACTGTGAGGCATGCTGTCGCAACAAGACATATCTTGCACCCAAACCCTCTGGCGCACCACGTCACCCACAAACATCGTGGACTCACTTAGTCGCAACTTGATGGGCCCTACCACGCAGCACCCGAGGGAACCGCTACCTACTGGTTATCACAGACCAACCAGTTCTCTATATGGGTGAAAGCCTGTCTGTCCCTTACCCAGCCAAGAGACCGGGGGAATCCTTCAGAATTTCAAAACAGAACTCTTTCCCGCTAGGGATACCCACAAGTGATCCTGACGGATATAGGGACCCAGTTCACGAGCATGGCCTGGAAGAAGGCCTGCAATAAATAGGGAGTAGAGACATGGACGACCCCGCCATATCACCCACAGGCCAACCCCACTGAGCGGAGTAACCAGGAGTTGAAGAATAGCCTCTGACTCAGTGTGGGAAATGACCATAAACATTGGGATACCCATCTGCTGGATATCATGTTCACCTTGAGGCTGCGAAACAAGGCGATTGACACCTCTCCCAGCCTCCCAGCAAATTGCTGTTCGGCCGACCTCTACCCAGATCTGGGGACGTGCAATAGGGGACAACCTGCCGCGATGCCCCAGCTGCAGACTATGCTCATGGAAGCATTAAATTGCATCCAACAAGCCAGAGAAGTCCAAGAAAGGTATATCGAGTGAAAATATCCCAAACCCAAAACAGGGATACGACAATTTGATGTAGGAGAAAAGGTGCTACTCTGGAACCACCCACTGGGCCGGGCTAAGGACCAGTTCATTGCCAACCTGGCTCAGAAATGGGATGGCCCCTATACGGTCATCGGGAGGCAAGAGAATGTCTACTGGATGGCATGGCAGAGTCAGAAAATCTATCCGAGGTCGAATGAAGCCCTGGTTTCCAGATCCAACCACAGTGGACAAAGCTCCAGACGGACCTTGGGAGGATAAGCCAGATGAACTAGAACCTCTACCAGGATCTAGTTACCAACAGTGAAAGAAACCTGCTCCAAGAGGTACGTCCCCAAATTCTACCTACATCTTCGAGATGTAGACGAATATTCAACGTCTTCATTTAGCCGCAGGAGGATAGACACCTACTGGAGCCGCCACTGCAGAAATCTACAGGCTGCTGAGGGGAGCTATGTCCATCCCTACTTTACCCGTCACACCTTCTAGATACCAGCTACACTGATCCCCACGAGGGAACTCCCGGGCTAGCTGGTCTCAGCTCTTGTGGCAATCACCCCTGGACCGCGAGCCCCGGCTAATGCTGATTTGCTTGTGCTCAGCTGAAGAAGCAGATGAGTCCAGCAGTGATGCCATACCGGACGGTGGTGCCAAACTGTTTTATCATGATGAGGCAGAAGTGCCCGACCCTGCAGGCGAGACCCAGGACTCTGTTTAGCCCTTGTCTCTGCCTGCCACAGCAGCCAAAGAAGCAGATGAGCCCAGCAGTGATGCAGTACCAGATGGTAGTGCCAAACTGACTCATCATGACGGGGCAGATTGCCCAACCCCGCAGACGAGGCCCAGGGTAATATCCAGCCCTTGCCTCAGTCTGCCACAGCAGCCTAAAAAGCAGATGAGCCCAGCAGTGACGCAGTACCGGACAGGGTGCTGAACTGTCTTATAACGGCAGGGCAGAAGTGCCCGACCCCACAGGCGAGGCTCAGTGTGATGTCCAGCCCTTGCGTCAGCCTGCCGCAGCAGCCGAAGAAGCGGATGACACTAGCAGTGATGCAGTACCGGACGGTGGTGCTGAACTGTCTCATCGGGATGACATGCCAAACAGAAGTGATGAACTCAATAAGCTATAACTACCCGCACGCACCTGCTGCACCATCTTCCAAAACCAAGGCGGCAGGTACAGGAAAACCACGTGGAGGCTCACACATAAATTCACATTGTCCTACCCTCAACACGCAGCTGTGCGACCGCGGAGAGACAGGAACGAGGGACAAACTAAACTGTAAGGGGGGCAAAGTGTAAATAAAGTGAAAAAGACAGAAATAGTAAATTACTAAGTGAAATATAATAATCTGGGGTTACTGAGGCGAAAGAATTTCATAGTGAAACAGTGATAAAAGAAACCAGTGCATTTGTAAAATAACATGCCGACCAGAACAGTATGACTGTTTGTGAATGTGATAAAGATTGAACCCGGTCCCGAGTAAGCACGCCAACAACGACAGTCTCCAGTGCCCTGCCCGGGAACCAGACAGTAAGTAGGTCAACCAAAACAATGCATGAAATAACCGACGGATGCCGAAGAAGTTGGATAAAGACTGTGAATATCATCCAACAGAAAATTGTGAATATTGTAAATTGACAGTTATGTTTTATTTCAGTGTCATTTTTTTTTTAGTTTCATGGTTTTTTTTCTGCTAATGTAGGTGACCTGTACATAATTTTTAAGTAGTTTTAATTTTTTTATTGAAGTGTAACTCACTCTGTAAACAGGTTAGTAGTATGTTAGTAGAAGGGGAAAGTACCCCACTCAAGTTAGAACCCTGTGCCACACGTGTGTCCCTTCTGTGTGACACATAAGAGAGGCTAGAGAGCAGTCCGTTTAAAAATTTTCCCTCAGCGCTACAGCAGGAGAAAGTTAAAACATGCCCATGAAACTATACATGTTGCATGTAAAATTGTGTATTTGATTGCAGAAACTAGACTGTAAAAGTTCTATGTAAATACCACAGCCCTCAGCTGTTCATTATGAGCGACACGCTTTCTTTTTTTGACCTTGAAGGGATGGCTCATTCGCCTGACTCCCCGCCGGTGACACACTCACACTCACATCAGAGGGGTAGCGATAATGAGCTGCCAGTCCAGCACCCGTAAGAGTGAGAAAAAGAGGAAATGCAATCCAGAAAGATGAACGCCGCGCTGCTGCCCAGCTTAGCCAAGAGGTACAGAAGAGCGACCGCACCAGAAGCAAACTAGTTACATTACTGACTACACCTCTTTGCCCAGAATCACCGAGATGATTCTCAGTCGCAACGGAGGGGAGGCAAATTCATGCGTGACACTTCCTATACATTATTGTTTCGACTACGCATCTTCACTTGTGCGTCTCGTGCCCCCGAAGGAGTTAAACTCCGACTGGTTGCCTCCAAGATCCAAGACCAGCACCCATGTAATGAAAGGAAGTCACGTCATTGCCCCCGCCACTTGTAGACCCGCTAAGAAGCAGCAGAAGGCATGCAAGAGTTTGCCCCTAAGTGACCGGCGGATATCGCCCATACAACTGCCCAATCCAACCTGCTGCCACCCCGTCAAGAGATGGCAGCAGTGCTGTCACCTATCCTGACCCGAGAGGATGGTGGCCAAAGATTACCAAAGTGCTTGAGTCATTAAGAAACCACCCAGCCAGTAGGAATATAACGCAGTGTGCCTGGTAGAAATGGCATTTTTTCACGTATCTCGCCTTAGCACCAGTTGTACTAAGGCCCTCTACTACACAGCCACAGTCCTCCTGTGGACTTTCCGAGACCTTCCAGTCTTCTACCAGTTCTTCACCCAACAACACCTTTTCTACCAGTGCAGCCGAAGAGTCATCGCTACACCTAACACTTATGTTCAAGAGTCACCACACTCGACACGTACACCACACGCGGTGCCCCGGGTCCCTTCAGGACTACAAGCCACAATTAGGGTTCAGTTGTTTTCACAGCTACTTAATTGTCAGCTCTTGTCCATTCTTCAAGCCAGTCTCCTCAAGCCAACAGGCCCCTTCACCTGTCTTGCTATAATACAAAGTCCATTAGACACCTAGTGTGTGTAGAGGTAGGAGGTAGTACGGGTCACCGTGTTCTATTCTCAAGATAATAAAACACGTATTCTAGCTAACTTCTGTCTTTCCTTGCTCTGTAGTGAATGTGTGCCTTTCCCCGTACCTGGTAAACGTCACCTTCAAAGGGAGCGACAGGGGACCGCGAATTGGCAACAGTTTCCGAGAGTAGGACTGCGGGCAGCCCCTAACCAGGACTGCATGTACGTCANTCTATTCTCAAGATAATAAAACACGTATTCTAGCTAACTTCTGTCTTTCCTTGCTCTGTAGTGAATGTGTGCCTTTTCCCGTACCTGGTAAACGTCACCTTCAAAGGGAGCGATAGGGGACCGCGAATTGGCAACAGTTTCCGAGAGTAGGACTGCGGGCAGCCCCTAACCAGGACTGCATGTACGTCACNAGGGGACCGCGAATTGGCAACAGTTTCCGAGAGTAGGACTGCGGGCAGCCCCTAACCAGGACTGCATGTACGTCACACACACACACGCACGCACACACGCACACATGCACACACACACACCCACCATGGCACACATGCACACACGCACGCACACACACACAGAGAGAGTCGATGACCACCCATACTGTGGACCAGGTACGTAGAGATACCTGGTGCGCACATACAGTGAAGCTCCAATCACTAGAAAGACACACGATGATGCATCTGGGCCAAAGTCAGCTAACTCATTCCCTCTAGAGTGTATAAACTGCCAGAGTGGGTGCCAGGCCTGATGAGGCTTGACCCAGGTACTTCTGGAGTACACTCTAGTTAGGAGTTTGTTGCCTGCCGCACTCTACAGGATGAACAGTACCACCTTCCCTGTCCATGATGTTTGCTGACCGACAAGGGAGCAGGAGGGATGCCCAGAGGACAGCTGTGATCCTTGCATCTCGCCACCCCCAAGTAAACAACCTACAGCAGCCCTCAGCTGTATATCCTCACGGGAGAGAGCACAAGTCGCCCGACACTTAGTGGAGCCTCACTCTACTACCTTCTCCGCCCTTGGGAGAGGTTCCTTACAACCAGCAGGCCACCAGTGGGACTCCAGCACCAACGAACCCCGTTTCGGCCAGCCAGTCGGCACCTCAACTACCGACGGGCGGCATCCGAACCAGCCTGCCCAGCCGCCCGCTCCAGCCGGAGCCGAAGACATCAAGCCCGAGCCCACGACTGCTGAAGGGAAGCAACATTAGTGGTAGGCCAGCCCAACCTGGTGTGCTCAACTCCCGGAGGCATCACCTCACCCTCACAGACTTTGTGCCAAACCAGTGCCTGACATGCCCGACACTATGTTAGGGACCTGTGCAAAGCCTACGAATCATAATACAGAAGCCTCCACAGTACAGTCCGCCCCTACCTGCGCAACTGTCTTGCGCAGAAACAAAAACACTCCACTCTTGACGTGACGTCCCGTTCCGTTGGCCATCACATGTCAACTCAATGGCTTAACAGAATTGATCCAAATTTTTTCAGCATACTTCCACAGTGGTATTTGTTACTCGATGCAAGTCTCGTGAAAATTCGTGCAGCTATGCAGTGTTTAAAGCACATGACATTAACATTTACTAAGGCTTACAGTTTTGTTTACAAAAAAAATCAGTTTTCTTTTATAAAATTTAAATGTGTACCCAGATATGAATGTAACTTCACCACAATATTAGAAACATAATACCTAGTCGATGACAATGCATTTCATGAAACTGCATCCATGCATTTATTGCAGAATNTACAATATTAGAAACATAATACCTAGTCGATGACAATGCATTTCATGAAACTGCATCCATGCATTTATTGCAGAATCTAATTTTTCCCCAAATTACTTACCATTATGGATAGTCATAGGAATTAGTACTTACTGTTTTATATATCGGCTCATACACATTAAACAGTTCTGTCACATGTTATAATACTGTTTTAACGTATTCCTAACACTCAAGGAATGTTTCATGTGAAGTATAAAACATTTTCTTGCCGTTATTGTTTCAAAAGAGTGACATTTTGCTGAGGTATTAACTGTACAATTGTAAGTTGGGTATCACTTAAATACTAAATAACCTACACATGTCTATTTAAGCTTTTTTAATTGCAACACATTTCGCAAGTATAACAAAACACACTCATTCAAAGTTTATTCAAGTTAATTCCAGGTTTAAAATTTATAACCACTTCAATTGCATGAAGCAGCACTTTTTCCATGTTGACATGTGAAATTTGAAGAATTGCTAGGACATTATACTACATATGTGGAAATACAGCAGAAATCAATAACAAACAATGCCACTTGACTCTGAAACATGTATAAAAATATTATATTTATACAAACATTAAAAATAATGTTGATCGTAAACCACTTTTTTGTTGGCACACGAGCGTGACCCTACAACTCTCTGCCTGATGAATCTGTCCTAAACAGGATAATGCCGCAATCGCGCAACCAAGTGAAATATATATGTTGTCCTATGTGTGCCTGTTGACAAGTACTAGACTGTGAGTCCATTTATGCTGTGTATTGAACCCATTTATTACTGCTGTTGCACATCTGCTCTCAGTAGCCGTCATTGTACGCTTATCACTGTTGGCAATGCTGCCACCTTACAACCATGCATACTACACTCCTCCCTCACATAAATATGCATAAGGAACATTCAATACAGAGTATGTATGAAGCAGTAATCAACATATAAATATGCACAAGCACCATCTAATATGGAACACACCTGAAATACTAATTCATACATTCTACCCTTAAGGTCTCTCACATAAATATGTCCAAGTGCCATCCAATACAGAATACCTATGAACTGAAATATTAATTATCCCACAATGTTAGCTTACATGTACTGTTATACACATATACAACTGTTTTACATGTCTACAATTTTCTTCGGAATTCTACAGCGCCTGGGATAGCGCGGTGCTTGCTCCCCATTTTGTGCACTGTCGTGTGCACTTTTGTTGTCAAATCCTCTGAACCCTTTCCTGCATGATGNGGTGCTTGCTCCCCATTTTGTGCACTGTCGTGTGCACTTTTGTTGTCAAATCCTCTGAACCCTTTCCTGCATGATGAGTCCACACACTCACTGTCAATGTCTGGAGTCACTGTTGTATCATTGTCGTCCGTCACACTTAAATTCTCTTTCCAACTCGCACATGCCACTGTTTGTCATGCACTGGTTCCAGCCAATCTGCAGTCTGTNTCACACTTAAATTCTCTTTCCAACTCGCACATGCCACTGTTTGTCATGCACTGGTTCCAGCCAATCTGCAGTCTGTTCTTGCAGTGCTGCCCACATCTGGTCTACATGTCTGTGCGCCGTGAGACCACCGTCTCCTGGGATCTTGTATGTCAAAGGTCCCAACCTATCAACAACAATGCTCTTGTGTTTTTGCATAAGACCTGTAACACACAGAACTGCCAACTGTAAATTAAGTGTTACAATGAGTGGACTGGGAAGCAGCTGTTTGGAAGTGTTAGAAGATTACGAATGACTCTACCAATCATTAGGGTACTGGGTGTTTCACCTGCAACTAAATGAGGCGTGATACTGTAGCCTAGCAAAACCATGGTAGGACAACTAGCATTGGTACATAGGAATGAACAAAGACTTTAAGTTTATTTTATAGGTTTCATCATGTTTTCTGCCAGTGTGTTTGTGGATGGGTGATATGGTGGTGAAAAGGTATGTTTAATACCATTGTGCTTACAAAAGTTTGCAAATTTTTCTTAAAAGAATTGTGTGCCATTATCAGTAACGAGATGTTCAGGGATACCATACATAGCAAACCAAACCGTCAACTGACACAAGATTGTCTCTGAGCTAATGTGAGACAACTGACAAACCTCTGGCCATTTTGAAAAAAAACTGTCTACAAGAACTAAGAAGTATTTTCCCAATAGGGGCCCAGCAGTGTCAATACGAACTCTCTGCCAAGGCCGTCTAGGCCAAGTCCACGGCAATAGTATGGATTTTTCTGGCATTGTCTTACTTTGTTAACATGCCTCACACTGTGCAACCACCTTTTCAAAGTTTGCATCTATTCTGGGCCACCACACATAGGACCTAACCAAAGCTTTCATTTTACAAATTCCAAAATTATTTGAATGAAGTTCTTGCAGAACACTTTCCGTTAAAGCAGCTGGCACAACTCTGTGACACCACATCAAAGATCCTTGTTCCAAGGTGAACTCATTTTATTTTGAATGAAAGGTTTTTTTNGCACAACTCTGTGACACCACATCAAAGATCCTTGTTCCAAGGTGAACTCATTTTATTTTGAATGAAAGGTTTTTTTAGTGAATCTTCTACTTTAACTGGCCAGCCATCTCTCACATGACACACAACCTTGCCCAACTTGAGTCCCATTCCGTGGCCTTCCTAATTTCCTGTGCAGTAATAGGTAAGAACTCACTAGTCCCTAGCAGCAGATATGAAAATTTTTCCGACTGCTTCTCTGATGGAAGTGGAAGATTAGCCCATTTGCATTGCCAAGATCCTCACCCCCTACATACTGCANGCACAACTCTGTGACACCACATCAAAGATCCTTGTTCCAAGGTGAACTCATTTTATTTTGAATGAAAGGTTTTTTTTTGTGAATCTTCTACTTTAACTGGCCAGCCATCTCTCACATGACACACAACCTTGCCCAACTTGAGTCCCATTCCGTGGCCTTCCTAATTTCCTGTGCAGTAATGGGTAAGAACTCACTAGTCCCTAGCAGCAGATATGAAAATTTANGTAATAGGTAAGAACTCACTAGTCCCTAGCAGCAGATATGAAAATTTTTCCGACTGCTTCTCTGATGGAAGTGGAAGATTAGCCCATTTGCATTGCCAAGATCCTCACCCCCTACATACTGCAATGTGTAATCGAACCCTGGGAGTAACAGTGCCCATCTCTGTTATCTGTTGGCTGCAAGCTGAGGAATACTGCAATGTTCCCCCAAGATATGAACTATCGGCTGGTGGTCAGTGACTAGGATGAACTTTCTTCAATACAGATACTGGAAAATTTTTTTATGCAATTGGCTTTTCAATGCCACCTTAGAACATAAGACTGTATGCCGTATGCAGAGGCATCACAGGCCAGTTTGACAGGCAACTCGGGGTCATAGTGGGTAACCAACTGAGATGAGGAAATCAACTTTTCCAAGTCAACAAATGCCATACGACATCTGCCTGACCATTGCCAGGGGAGTCCATTTACAACAATGCATGTAAGGGTGCCAAAATTGTACAAAGATTAGGCAAGAACTTTGCATAGTAATTGACCAACCCTAACCATGCTCGTAATTGTTTAACATCTGCAGGAACTGGAGCGTGAACTACTGGTGTTAACTGGTCATATTTTGTGTGCAACCCCTCTCTGTCCACAACATATCCAAAAAACCCTACACAATTTAGAAAAAATTTACTCTTTTTCTGGTTTACCTTGAGCCTGTTGTCACTTAACCTTTGCAACAGGTTGTGGAGGTTCCTCACGTGCTGCTCTCTCAATGACCCAGTGACCAGGATGTTATTTTGGAAACAATCACTTTCCAGTCCTTGAAGCACCTGTTCCATGGTTCGTTGAAAGATGGCTGGGTTGGACTTTATGCCAAATGGAAGGCAGGTGTAGTGGAAGAGGCCTCTGTGCGTGTCTACTGTACACACTTCTTGGAATATTGCCGCCCGTGTGTCTTATCTCCATGTCCAACTTCACACTGCCTACCATCACTTCCACTACTCAAGGTTAATACTGTGGCTCTAACAATCGATACAAAGGAAGGAAATCATCAGTAGTGTGTGAATCATGCTCTGCTACTAGTTCTTTTACAACTTAATTATGAAAAGTAGTTTCACCCAAACCCTTTGTTGNCATGGTTCGTTGAAAGATGGCTGGGTTGGACTTTATGCCAAATGGAAGGCAGGTGTAGCGGAAGAGGCCTCTGTGCGTGTCTACTGTACACACTTCTTGGAATATTGCCGCCCCTGTGTCTTATCTCCATGTCCAACTTCACACTGCCTACCATCACTTCCACTACTCAAGGTTAATACTGTGGCCCCAACAATCGATACAAAGGAAGGAAATCATCAGTAGTGTGTGAATCATGCTCTGCTACTAGTTCTTTTACAACTTAATTATGAAAAGTAGTTTCACCCGAACCCTTTGTTAATGCACTGTTGTTGGGGCACATCCTTTCTAAATGCCCCACCCGGTTACAGTTGTGAAATTTGTACCCACGAAAACGACAATCCTGTACTGAATGTTTAGCATGTCCGCAACATGTACATCCTGTAAATGTTCCTGGAGACATCTTCTTGTGAAACTTTCTTCCTCCTGCACTTTGTTCTTAAGGTCTATAACGATTAAATATCTTGTTTGGTAGACATCCCTGTGAACGTGCTCAAAACATATGGACCTCTTGTTTTAGATCTTTAGTTTCACCAACTTCTTATGTTCCATGCGACACATTGTCCACTGCTGATTTGAAAGACGTGGCTATACGTACTGCCTTCTCAAAGGTCAAGTCATTATATTCAAAATATAACCTATGAGTAACATATTTTTCTTTTATGCCAACCATGAACTGATCACACAAGGCTCTATCTAAAAAGTCCAAAATTACATCAAACGCGTTAGCTTCCGCAAACCAACAAAGTCAGAAACACTTTCACCATCTCTCTGTACTTGTTTATGAAAACAATGGCGTTCTGCAATAACCGAAGGTTTGGGAGCGAGGTGTCTCTTTAATAAGGCTACGAACTCGTACTTTTTATTTTGTGGCTTTTCAGGCTTACACAAATTCCGTAGAACTTCGTACGTTTCCTTCCCAATTGATGATATCAAAATCACACCCTGTTTAACCTGTGCCTCTTCTTTGTCTTCAACACTTTGGCTATAAACAGTTGCTCTAACCTTTCAACATATGCTTCCCACGAATCTTTATTAGGAACAAACTTTTCATCCCTTTTCTAATTGTTTCATTTACACAACCTTCAACCTTGCAAACAATCCCATTCTTGTCGCCACTCTTATGNTCATCCCTTTTCTAATTGTTTCATTTACACAACCTTCAACCTTGCAAACAATCCCATTCTTGTCGCCACTCTTATGTATTCAACCCATTTATTACTGCTGTTGCACATTACAGTTTTCATCTGCTCTCAGTAGCTGCCATTGAGTGCTCTTCACTGCTGGCAGTGCTGCCACCTTACAACCATATACACTACAATATGTTTAATAAGTATCATATTGTAGGGATTATTTTTGATTGTATTATGGAAAATGGTGTTGATGAGATCAAGTGGGCATTCAAAACATGTTTGTAAGAAGGGGGGTGTAAGTATTGCTAAGGTGAAGGTTGACAGCAGTGAGTCAGTGTAGTATAGAAAAAAATGGATTTGTATCAAAAGTAAGGAAAATACAAAATCACGTTATGGTCCACAGTGAGGGTTTTTCTTTATATACTAACTACCAGAAGACAAGCACGTACATGGCAACCTGTGTGCTTCTAGCAAATGTTTGTATCCATACTTTTTGTTGTGTATACTCGTGTGTAAATATGCAATAAATGCATTCAATACTGTTATGTAACTGTGATATTATTTTCGAAAGAGAATATTAATTCTTATTATTACAAAATGAATTATTACATAAAAAAACATCTGAAAACAGTTTTGTCCAGGTTGCAGAGAATCCAAAATAACCATACAATCTTTTGTGTGGAGTATTCAAAGATACAGTATGGCATAGTATTGTAGAACAATATGTATTTTTCAGGTGGCTTCGATGGAGGAAGCATTTGAGTACCTAAAGGAGCTGTATGATATTATAGAGGAATTCCACATAACATGTCCACCAGAAGACCTAATCAGTTTCCAAGTAAGTTGAATCTAATTATGTTGTCAAAAACTGAGTAAAATAATTTTTCATAGAAAATTTTTAATTTGCTGGAACACTTCTGTATTTTATAGTGAACAGCCAAGTTTTTTAAACATCTTAATTGAGCCTGTAGTTGTCATGTTTGCTAGTTAAACTGTCACTCACATGATGAATTAAGTGGTTCTTTCATGTACACCTAGGGAAACATTAAAACCATATTTTATGACCTATCAATCTCATATACATATCTGAGGAAAAAGTCTTTAAATTTAGTATGGCTACCGATTTTACATTTATATAAAAGAAATTGGTTGGCTACTACTAAACATATTGGAGACATATATGAGGTACACTTTTTTTTTTGGCATTATTTGAAAATAACTGAAAAAGTTGTAATGACGCAGTATTATTAATTTTTGGGATACGTGGGTCATTTTCTTTTGCTTTGCCAGGCGTCGTAAAATTGTTATTGGGTTTGAAATTAAAGCAGTGGTAGTTTGTTTATCGGGCATCCGTTTGCCGTTTCGAAAGTCGTAGTTTTTATTTAGCGTCGTCATTAGATTAGAAACTTTTTGACTGCGTCATCAGGTTTTGTTCTAGAAGTTCGATTATCTTGAACTGACCTCGCAGTTTGGTGGACTATGCAGTTTGGAATAGCGTGGGAAAGAGGCCGGCGCACACCATGCTTTTGTTTGCGGCGAGGAGTGGGGGTAGGCACGCAGCGAAGTAATGCACCAGTGCCTACCATCCACACAGACAGATAATGGACAACGGCCGGGCAGTAGACTCTCAGTGCTCGTCGAGGCCACGTCAGGCGTGGCAATAGCCCCCACACCAGCAACTTAATCCTGCTCGTTGATTTCTCCGCTGTTGTGGGAGGTCGCTAGTTACTCAGGTGATGTCAGCTTTTTAAGACGAGAACACTCAAACAACGACTGTGGCGCTGCTCTACTTTATCTATGTATCGGTGAAAACTGTTCGTACTCGGCATACCTGAGCACTGTATGTGAACTGTTGCATCTTTCTGATAAATAAATGAAAGNGGTGAAAACTGTTCGTACTCGGCATACCTGAGCACTGTATGTGAACTGTTGCATCTTTCTGATAAATAAATGAAAGAATAATAAACCGGAACTTGACTACATTATTTTGTATTTAATTTTTGCCTTATATATATATATATTTTTTTTTTGTACCATAAAATGAGCTAATATACTTGTAAAAAATATTCTGAATATAATCCACAACATACTTATGTATAGACATTAGACAGTGCTCTTTTTTTGTACATGACATTGCAATCCTTCCCATTCACCTCCAAGAAGAAGTAGTATGTATTAATTAAACTAAGAATATTTNTTTGTACATGACATTGCAATCCTTCCCATTCACCTCCAAGAAGAAGTAGTATGTATTAATTAAACTAAGAATATTTTTGTGAGTTATGATTATCTACCTGAGGGCACACCACTTTCATACGGCCTAGCAGCAGACGGAGAGGACACTTGCTACCTCTCCAGCCACCCCGAAAATGTGTGGACATCAATTATTCTAATTTGCTTTTGGATTATCAAGCTCCTCTCTAAGAAACTTTTTCAGTCATGATTGAACATATTTTTTTTTTAATTTCCCTGTTTCATACATAAATCAGTGCATTGAAAGTGCACATGGCAGCAGTGAGGGAGGTTATGGTCCACCTTCTTGTTTCTCTTCACCCCTTTACACTCTCTCCCAACTTTAAACTCACAGTAATTTAAATGGCCTGCAGATTTAGCATCAGTGTTGTTGGGGTATCCATGCACTACAGCAGTCATCACTGGATGGTTGCCCCATGGCCAGTAGTTCCATCAGATTTCACCCTTTATAGTGAGTTATGTATATGAGCTACCCACATTAGTAATAGCCATAGCTAATTCTAGCCATACACTTTCAACTTAATTTGCTTAGAACACACTACATAAACTTCAGCTGTGCTATTTTATACTCACTCATTGTTGCTGTGCACCAGCATAATCAAAAAGTTTACCTTACTTTGCTTACAAGTCTTCAGTTCCAGTATTGAACAACACAGGACCACACCACAAGAACAGTTAAACTGCCTTGTGAACTAGGTACTATACTTGCCTCTTGGGTGTATTAGCAGGTGTCTCTTTTGTTGTAAACAAACTATGGTCAACAATCTGGCTCTTACATCTTTAAGATTGGAAAAAAATTGGTTTTTACTTCTAGTATTAACGATCATTTATCCACCTACAGGAAGGTCTCGGCTGTTGAGGTTGTCAAAGTTAAGCCTGCCTAAATGGTGGGAATTGACAGCCCTCTGGCCTATTATCACTTCTAAGAAATAGCATGAGCCGAGAGAGAGCAGCAAGTTCCCACAGCCTAGGTTTGTATTTAATGAGGGATGTACCAGCTACAATTACTTCACCACACAAGACTCTACAATGACTAAGAAGTATGGCAATGTACTTTGTACCTTTTCTGTTGTATATTCTCATGTACTAAATTGTGTGTTGGGGCGGGAACTATACAGTTCGCAGCGTGCATGTATCCAGTATCTTGCAAGTAGTCCGGTAGCATTCCCAGGAGGAGCAGTGAATACCAAGATGGTGAATACCAAGATGGTGAGGCGGTAAGTTCGCATATGATGAGTGCTCATCGTTATCCTTCTCTCTCGAGTGCTTATCAATCAAATCTTGCAACATTTGGTCTTTCGGGCCGGATTTCGTATCCAGAGGTTTTGATGCATAACTATGATAAAGTTTTGTTAGTTTTTATGTGTGTGGCGTAAATGTAAAGTGTACCACATGTATGAAGTGACTGTGCTACCACTCTGAATCCACTCGCAACTCAAGCATCCTCAGATAAAATGAAGACTTTTTTCGCCATCTCTTCATTATTGTGTAATGAAATCTTTAGTTTTGGTGAATTTTTCATCAAAACATAAGGTTTGATGTTTCCATTGTCTCTCGTTTGTTGATATTTTTTTGTACGTGGGTGAGTAATTACATGTCTGTATCTTGTTTCTTCCTTGTGTGTTGAGGTGTGTTTTCGCAAATATATTTATGTTGCATCAGACATGTCGACATAACTTATTAGCTCATCGGGCATTTTGCTGATCACGTGTATTATATTTATTTTCTTACATTTTACCGTTATTTTGTTTGATGTTGTGACCCTAGCCATGGGGTTTAAGATATTTTTTCTTAAGTTCGAGCTCCAAGAAAGTAAGCTTAAACACATAAATGATAAGGTACAAGCACTGATTAAGGCCCCCGAAGTCACGCTGAATGTTGTTCACGAAGTGAATGCGTTTGGTTCACAACTCGTCGCTGTTGAAGGTGCTGTTAACACTCTGTGCTACAAACTTTTGCAAACGAACCCCTTGGAGGATTTGGACGAAAATGTATTTACCGCAAAGCACAAGTCCTTGTTTGCCCAGTTGTCCGACACACAGTGTCTCATAACCTCATTTCTGTCCTCTAATATTGTACAAACTTCTTCCACATCTTCTCTTGCCGCCTCGTTTGCAATGTACGCCTGCTGAAAATTAATTTGCTATCTTTTTCAGGTCAGTGGGACGAATAGCCCATTTTCTCCCAGCTGTACCAGGCGACGATTCATGATAATTGGGGATTAGCCAATATTGAGAAATTCCAGCATTTGTTGGGATGCCTCTAGGGAGAAGCTTTACAGTTAGTAAACAATCTACCAATTGCAACTGAAAACTACGCAGTAGCTTAGGAGCTTCCCATATCCCAGTACCAGAACATCAGGAAACTCACTACCCTATACATAAACAGAATTCTGGACCTGCCTGCTGTGAACTCTGCAAATCTTCAATTAGTCAAACAGTTTGTCAACACCTTCAATGAGAACGCTTGTGCTCTGGAAGGCTAGGCCATGATATCACAAACAATAACCCTGTTCTGGTCACAGTTTTGATGCGCAAGTTGGATGTGTGTATTCTCACAAAGTTCGAAAACTCACGTACAGACAGCACTGACACAATTCCTAAGGTTTCTGAACTCATAGATTTGGTTCAGTCTATAGTATTAAAAATGGATTGTGATCTTGATGTAGGAAATATAGTGCAAATAACATGTCTCCGAAACCATTGCTGACGAAGTCAAGTCATACAACCTCACAACAAAAGGCAGTATTTATTACCAGTTCAGAACCTAAAACAAGATCTTGTGCAGTGTGTCAGCAAACCACCCATTCTGTGTACAAGTGTCGTGAATTCATTGATGCCTCACCTACAGACAGACAACAAATAGCTTGGAACAAAAAATTATGTTTCATTTACCTTGGGACAGCGCATAGGCTAGCATCATGTCTCTCTACTCGCACCTGTTATTAGTATCAGCAAAAGCATCATACCCTGCTCCACATAGATAAGCCCACTGTATCTTAAATTCTCCAAGACAAAATATTGGAACCCACACAGCTTCCAGGCAAAATGTTGTAACGTGGCAGCCGCCAGTATTGATGGCTGGATAATACAGCTCGGTTTGCTCAATTGGTAGAAACATGAAACTTTAAAAGCGCCAAACAAATATAAATTAAAGTGGTTTATTTACTCTGTACTTTTATTTTATCATTCAAATGAAACAGTTCATATACAATCATCAAGTATTCAGAGTCAAGAACAGTCCGTTTCACAGACAAACAAGCAAAGAGCAGCGCCACAGTAGTTTATTGATTATTCACGTCATTGAAAACTTGCATCGCAAGAATACATTACGAAGGCAGGAGGGACGTCAGTTCCCTCCTGGCACCTTAGTGACCTTCCACACCAGCGGAAATAATTTAGTAGAATTAAGTTTGAGCCGGTGCTTGCCGGTGATGGCAATATTTGCCACACCAGATGCGCCTTCCTCGAGTTCTGGTCCTACTATGTTAGCGGGCGATAGGCACTCTGGGTTTTTGTCGCCGTGTGCCTACTCCCACTCCTTTCCCCATGGTGCCAAAAATGTTACCAAAGGGCATGGCATGGGCCTGGCAACCACTCCACACGCCAGCCAAACTGCGTCATAGTAAAAGATAATCAAACCTTCTAGAATAAACACTGTCGACTACAGTTGGAAAGCTTCTATCAGCTAATGCTGACGCTAATAAAAACTACAATTTCTGAAAAAGCAAAGCAAATGTATGACTGAAAAACATTATACCACGGCAATAACTTTGAATCCTGATAAAGTATTACTTACCCTCGCAAAACGAAAGAAAATGAATCAACTACTCCGATAATTATTATAACTGCATCATTACAACGTTCGCAGGTGTTTCGGCTCGGGAACGCATATCAGTGTTATTGTCTACAGCCTTGGTGAAGGTTTATGGTGTGGACAATAAGCCTCATGTCATGCGGTGTTCGCTGGACAGTGCAGCGCAAGCATCTTTTATCTCTGAAGCATCTGCGGAAGTCCTCTCACTGCCCTTACACAAAGCTGGTGAAAGGGTCGTGGGCCTTTGTTATGGTGCTGTCAGCTTGAAGGGGGATAACCTGTCAAATTCAGTCATCAATGCAACCTCAGTGTACCTTCTCTCCTCACTATTTGTTGTGTCCAAGATTACTAACAACTTGCCACGTGTGTCTGTTGATTCATGTGTTCATTCTCAGTTTGGTTCCCTTCCTTTGGCAGACCCTCACTTTGATAAACCTGCTCCCATCGATATACTTCTGGGTGCTGACGTCTGTGCTCGTGTTGGTATGAGTGGGCGGTTAGAATTGGAACAACACATGCCTGTAGTATTGGAGTCCAAGTTGGGATGGGTGTTAGGGAGGAATACTCGTAAGTCCTATACAGATACCAAGTATGGACTGGTATCTATGTTTGTTGGTATGAAGAGCTTGTTGGATGTTATCCTCAAACAATTCTGGGGGACTGAAGAGCCTCCTCAGGTTATTGCAAAGCCACCTGAAGATGAGCATTGTGAAAAACACTTCAAGGATACTCACACACGAGTAGATACTGGGAGATACAAGTTTCTCTTCCCTTTAAACCCTAGGGCCAAACTCTTGGGGATTCGTACAAAATTGCCAAATGTAGATCCTATTCACTAGAAAGGAAACTTAATTTGCAGCCTGAGATGAAGACTATGTATACGGAGTTCATGGCTGATTATGTTCAGGCAGGTCATATGGAGCCTTATACCCCTTCTTGCAAACAGGATAGTGGCCGATAAACCACAGAGTGTTTTATCCCTCATCATGGGGTGCTCAAAACATCTAGCTCTACAACAAAATTGAAGGTCGTTTTTAATGGCAGCACACAGACCTCCAATGGTATTNGGTGCTCAAAACATCTAGCTCTACAACAAAATTGAAGGTCGTTTTTAATGGCAGCACACAGACCTCCAATGGTATTTCACTCAATTAAATTTTACTCCCAGGTCCTAAACTTCAGAATGACATCAATGATGTAATTCTAAGATTGAGGCTATACAGTGTAGTTTTTTCATGCGACATTAAGCAAATTTACCGCCAAGTTTTGGTCGATGAGGCTGACCGACCATGCCAGTTTATTCTGTAACGTGAGGACCCATCACTACCCCTTACTTTTATCAGCTGAATAAAGTAATCTATGGCCTCACACCATCCCCATTCTTGGCAATTCGTACATTGTGTCAGTTGGCGTCTGATGGTGATGAATATCCACTAGCTGCCAATGCTCTTGAGAACCACATCTTCAGGGATGATATCATCACAGGTGCAAAGTCATTAGATGAAGCTAATTTGTTGAAAATTCAGCTGGTCGAACTTTTGCTCCGGGGTGGGTTTGAGCTTCAAAAATGGTCGATTAATGAGCCTCAGCTCCTCAGTGATGTGCCTGCAACCCATTGTGAAAGTTCTAGGGTGCTAGACTTCTCATCAGGTCCTGTTGTGAACATCCTTGGTCTGTACTGGAATCCAGTGAAGTACTCTTACTTGTATCACCTATGGGCCACTCTGGTAGTTCCACCAAACACTTTGTCGTTTTGCAGATTGCACGCATATATGATGCTATGTGTTGGCTTGCTACATTAACTGTGCGGGCCAAAATTCTAATGCAATGGTTGTGAACTCAAGGACCGAATTGGGATGAACCCTTACCCCAGTCAACTCAGGCAATATGGAATCAATTCATGGATGCCCTGACTGAAATTGAAACCCTTAGCTTGCCACACTTCATATNCCCCAGTCAACTCAGGCAATATGGAATCAATTCATGGATGCCCTGACTGAAATTGAAACCCTTAGCTTGCCACACTTCATATGTCCTGATGTGATCAGTGGGGAATTAAATGGTTTTTCTGATGCCTCTGAGAGAGCCTTTGCAGCAGTCGTGTTTCTGAGTACGAACACTGAAGGGAACGTGTGGGTGCATCTGGTAATGGCTGGGGCATGGGTAGCTCCTCTGAAACAATTCTCTCTCCCTCGTTTAGAATTGTGTAGGGCTCATTTACTGGGAAAATTGATCTTGAATTGCCACAACTTCTTCAGCCAGTACTCGCATATCTCTGCAACCCATGCATGGACTGATTCCAGTGTCACTCTAGCTTGGATAAAGTCACCGCCATACTTGTTGAAAATTTTTGTGGCTAATCTCGTGTCTCAAATTCAAGAGTGGGTTCCTCTTCAGCTGTGGAAACATGTCAGGTCTCAAGATAATCCATTCGATTGTGCATCTCGTGGCTTACTCCCTCCTGACCTCTCTCATAACCTCTGGTGGCATGGTCCCATGGCTAGTCCACCCACCTGAACAGTGGCCAGTGTCCGCTGTGTCGGGGCATGATGACAATATCCCAGAGCTCAAATTTTCTCAACTCGCCTTGCTGAACACTCATGAAATTCCTGAAGAGCGCTCTGTATTCCAACAAATTTCATCATGGTCCAAGTTGGTTCGCATTATGACTTATGTTAGGCATTTCATCAGACATGCCAAAACACAACCTTGTAACAGTGGTTCCTTAACAAGTTTGGAAATGGAAGAAACTGCCCTTCTTGTATGCAATTGCATCCAACAAGCTTGCCTACATGATGACTTGAAACGCCTCAATGGAGGAAAGCCTTATTCAACACAAATACAACGTTTGGCACCCTTTCTGGATTTGCATTGTGTGCTCAGGGCAGGCGGTTGCTTGTCCAATGTCAACATGGAGTTTGCAACTAAGCATCCAATGCAGTGGTTGAAGCATTGGTAGATCATTACCACCTGAGATGTCTGCATGTAGCACCACATGTACTGCAGTCTCTCGTATCACAGAAATTCTGGATTTTGTCATCTTGATCCTTAATTCTATCTGAAGTTTTCAAGTGTGTGCTGTGCTTCTGGTGTCGACCTGTAAACACTCCTCCACTTATGGGTTATTTGCCGGCAGAAGGTGTCACGTCTTCTGGAACCTTTGAGCAGACGGGAGTAGACTATGCTGGACCCATTTCCATCAAACTAAACAAGTTATGTTGTGGCACTACTCAGAAGGCTTACTTTGCAACTAAGGCAGTGCACATTGAGGTAGTTTTGTTGCTACAACACGGTTTGTGTCAAGACGATGATTGTGCACGTGTCTCTATTCGGATTGTGGGACCAATTTTGTGGGCATGGCAAGGCAACTTCAACAATCCTTTATCCAACTTCTCAAGTCTCTCATTGTTGAAAGCTTCTCTCTGACNTGGGCATGGCAAGGCAACTTCAACAATCCTTTATCCAACTTCTCAAGTCTCTCATTGTTGAAAGCTTCTCTCTGACGTACTCCATTAATTTTCATTTTCTTCCCTCAGCAAGTCCCTATCAATGTGGGTTATGTGAAGCAGCTGTGAAGTCAGCCAAATATTACGTCAAGAGAGTCATTGGCAATCAAATTCTCACTTTGAAGGAGTTAATGAGATTGTGTACTATGGTTGAAGCTGTTCTCAATTTCAGATCATTAACACTATCGTCATCTGACCCATATGACTTTGCTGCTAAATTCACACGGGGGCATTTTCTTATTGGTAGGCCCCTTGTAGCCGTTCCAGAAATGTGAGATGAGAACAGTGATAGTGCACTCTGCCTGTCCCAGAGTTGGGAAATGGTGTGTGCACTTTCCAATTAAGTTTTGGAGACGATGGTATCGTGAGTATCCAACAGCTGCAACCTCAGGGCAAGTGGCAAACCAACCAACCAGGACTCTCTGTAGGAGATTTGGTCCTTGTAGGTGAAGATGGTATACCCCCATTGGGCTGGTACTTGGCCAAAGTCGTCAAGTTACATCCTGGAGCAGACAACATCGTCAGAGTGGTGGAAGTGCGCACCCAAAAGGGTTGTGCCGACTGGTACACAAGCTGTACCGCCTGCCAACCCAATAATGCTCGCCAGTTCTCAAAATGTGATATTTTGTACATAGTGTGATTGTTTGTGTGTGTACTCTTAGAGACCTCAGTCGGTCTCGGCGGGCGGTATGTTTTATATTCTCATGTCATATTTTGTGTGTGTGGGCGTGAAACTATACAGTGTGCAGTGCACATGTATCCAGTATCTCGCGAGTAGTCAGACAGCATTTCCGGAAGAATGAGTGAATACCAAGATGGTTAGGTGGTAAGTTCGCGTATGATGAGTGTCCATCGTTATCCTTCTCTCTCGAGTGCTTATCAATCTAATCTTGCAACACTTTCTTTACGACACTTCACTACTTGGAGCCTTGAATGAACCATCTCCACCAATAGTAGTTTGATGAAGCACACCACTATTAAGATGAATGGGTTGGGGTTGACCCCATCTGCACCACCACAATGCCAGTCCTCCTCAAGGTTCTGGTGCAGACTTGGTACACCTCCCTGTCTGGTTGTGGAAGGGTCCACTAAAATGGTGTCTACCATCAGTAACTATCAATCAAGCAGTAGTTTAACATCAGTACTTGAAAGAGCACACCATGGCCATACGCCCAAGTACAGCCACTTCACCCCTAGTCACCACAAATGGGAACAGCAGCATCATACTGATCTTGTTATTAGCATTCATGACAGCTCAATCATGTCAGTTCTTATTATGCATGTCAACAACTTATAAACCATAGCAAACTGAAAGATACAAACATTTGAAAATTGTTAAATTTCCATGATATAGGACATGCATGAGGTGGCAAAAATAACTGAAAAATGAATAACTGAACCATTAATTTTGACATACCCATCATTGTATGTCACAGAATGGCGTATGTCCAAATTAATGATTCAATTATTCACATACCTACCAAAAAGACATTTTACACCACCTGTTACCACAACAATGTACAGGCAATGTATTCTCCTTAAATTTAATCTTTGCCATCTGCCCTAATGGCTTAAGATTTTTTCACCACCATATTTACCATATTTCCCATATTTACCTGTGTACCACCCACCCCATGTAATACCCACATTCCAAATTTTAAATGTCATCCCAAGAGAAAAAATTTTTATTCATATTGAGTTCCAAAAACTTGTTTTTCATTGCATAACAGCGTTGCACAAGCTATAAACATGTTACAAAACTAAGTATGGCACAAGCTATATCTTATTAACTAAATAAATGCCCCCATTTAAAAAAAATAGCATCTCGGAAATAGGGTGGCTATCATATTAGTGATTTAGGCTGTTTTGCCATACAGCGATGTGCACTGCTGCCTGCTGCTGCTGCCTGCGTAGCGATTGACAATACAAGTGGAAACTGTCACTCATAGGCAAAAGTCGGAGTATGACACAAATAGACGAGACATTTAAACACAAAAGGCTACTTATCACATGACACGCCACACCTTAAGCGTAAATATGCATACATATGGTAAACATGCTATTGTATTTTAAAATGTAATTATAGCTTAAAAAATGACTTGTCTATGAAAAACATGAACAACTTTAACAAAATCTTCAAATGTGGACTGCTAGCCTGGGGCANATAAAATCTTCAAATGTGCACTGCTAGCCTGGGGCAGTCTGAAAGCCATCCTCGCACTCCACCCTGCTAACAGTTATCTGCTTTGTTTTTACAAACACCTTCCTTGCTATAGCCATGCACTCATTGGCAGCAAGGAAAAACAATCTATGTTAATTGAAGTAGACTATTTTCAGTCCTGTATTTTTCTCTAAAACCCTTATCTCCATGTAAGACCTGCATCTGCACTTTCAAAATTTGTTTCTGAGGGGAAAAAAAATGTGCAGGCGGTACACAGGTAAATATGACAGTTGAATGCCACATTTAGGCAATTTACAGGTAGTATACAGTAAATGCTCTAAATACATCTTTTCAGAAATACAAGAAGCTGCTGCTGCCCTATTATCAAGATCCACATTAATATGGACTAAAATTTTATTTCCTTCAAAATCAGTAGTTTGTACTGTATCACCATTACATGTATATGACACTACCAAATGCACGTCTTGTAAACAGTTTACATGTATGATTTTTATACCTGCTCCTATTCTAAGAATCATTCAATGAAACATCAATAGTTTATTTACACACTGATTCAAAACATCACCATCAAAGATTACCTGAAGTAAAGTAAATTACTTCAGTACCATCAATTCAGTGATTATGAAATTCATGCATATAATAAAAAAAAGCTATACCAAACCTTTGATTTAGCATTCACTTGTTTGAGCAATTTTCAGTTTGCTAAATAAAATTCTGGACTAGTGTTTATATCAGTTTACACAAAATAAAAATTTGATTGTATTTTCTTTTGTCACACAGATATTCTTTGAGTATGAAAGTTTTAAACATCCACAATATTTTATGATTTCAGGCATATGGTGGCATCCTTGCTTCATTTCACACATTTGTGGAACAGAAGTTTCTTGAACGAGGTGTTATTTTGGAAAAGTTAGAGAAACAGTTGAACTATGATTTTGACTTACTAATCCAACGAGTTGGCAGTATTCAAGAAGATGCTTTGGTATGATTTTACATACATTAGATTTAGAAGTACAGTTTGTGTTATACCAATGAGAGTATTACATTACTAATTAAAAAACATCATTACTTGTTAGTACAACAGGACACTAACTTTTAGAACTTGTTGGACCTGAGATTCTTTTGTGAACTCAGCATCTTGTAGTTATATTGTCAACTTTTTTACACTCCATTTTGAATTGCTGTATTGTTATAAAGGAACCCTGGTTTTTGGAGCCACAATCAAATCCAGAGGAAGTAAAGCCTGTGTTGAATGCTCTGATGGAGAAGCTGATTGATTGTCAGAAACTAGCAGCTTCATTCAAAGAATACCAGAAAATTTACAAGGTGGGTATTGATTATGGTTACCATAACTGTAAAGCTAGAAAGAGGGACAAAATAATGCTGTCAAAAATTTTATAACCCAACAGAAAGTTTGACTACTAATTTTCCATTCAAATCAAAGATGTACATAAGTATTTACTGGAACAAAATGGTTATGAACTATATAACTCTGTTTATAAAATACATTTTGATTAAACATACCAATCTGTACTTTTTAAGAACAAGAGAGAGTGGAATTTTTTTAGAGCAGGGTGTAGTTTGTAAATTGGTTATCAGTTTAGGCAATGCTAGAAGCCTGGAGGGTGAAGCAACCTGAACTGCCCCATGNGTTTGTAAATTGGTTATCAGTTTAGGCAATGCTAGAAGCCTGGAGGGTGAAGCAACCTGAACTGCCCCATGCTTGACTTAAGAGTGTGAGCACAGTCTTGTTTCTTTACATCAGAAGATATTTTTATTTTAAATGAAGTACAGATGTGTTACAAAATATTCATGTAACATACTGACGAGATGTCTCGGGAGTGGGGAGAAGGTGTTTCGACTTAACGTACTGTAGGTTTTCGGTTACATTAAAGGAAATTGCAAATGGGGGCTAGAAGTGATAATTTACGTAATTAGGTTTCACACACAAGATGCAGTTAATGTGGTCATGAAGCGACCGGTCACGAAGTAAAAACACTGATGTTACGTTACAGTAATTTTACCCATGAAACAAACCCTAACAAACCCTCATCTGAGGCACATACACCTTGTGACATGTGTGGAATGTCACCAGCCTCTACAGATCAAACAAGACACACTGTCTTACACAAAATAATTAATTTGTGGTTAAGTCCCCAGCATTGGAGTCGACGGGGTAGGAGGTGGAACTGTTTTTGGATGAAGGAAAAAAAAAAGACATTAAGTTCAGATGAAACTATATTAATGACTATTGAAAACTACATGATTATCTGTTAAAAGTTGCAGGTCCAGGAACAGTGGAGAAATCACACCCGCCCACTAATACACTCATTGCCAGACTAGCATGGCACGGGCCTGCTAGGAGGACCGAACGGGTTCGCGCAAAGCTTGCAATAAATAAAATATATATTTTAAAAACAAAACAATAATCACACGTTATTTACTCCTAGTAAAATGACATACAAAACACTTTTCTATACACTAGATAAACAAATAACACTTGTAAAAATTACAGGTTGGCAAGGGAGCACTGTAGCAATGTGTTTATTATTACAATTGGTGCTGTCTTTCCAAGTCCTGTGCTGGTTGGATTACTATACACATTAATACTCCAAGAATTAAATTACTTTTGATTAAATAATTTTCCCCTCAGTTTCCAGGATTCGGGGGTGGCGACAGGGTGGTTCACCATGGACGAGTCCACTTCTGCTAAGCAGGGGTGTAGGGTAGCTGTGCTCAATTGTGACTTAAACAAAGCTATTTAATTACCTTCCAACAATTTTATGTTATTGCACGTTGTTGCAATATATTAGAATTTTCCCTGCACTTTCTGCACACTTGCACTTTGCATATAACACGCGCTAGGGGTGTAAACACTGAATGAAGAGGGCACATGAGGGATATCTGGATTATGAGGACTTCTGTGTTCTACTCGCTGCTTTCATTTCCCCAGCGGTACTATTACTGGGGACTCTTCTGGACATAGCCAGCTGGCCTAAGTTAGCCTGCCGGAATACTTAAATCACATCACTGGAGTCAAGTGGGCGTCCCGTCTTCATACCTTCAAAATATAACTTTTAAGGGCAGGAAGGCGGGATGGCCACTTGATTCCGGTGATGTGATTGAAGTATTTTGGCGGGATGCACTTCCAGCATGCTGCATTGACTGTGGAATAAGAAAGAGCAACTGTCCGCGTTCTGGGTGCGGCTAATCTCCAGTAGAGGGCATCTCGTAGCTGCGCTGAGGAGGTGGGATGAACGGGCTAAGGGATAAGGGATGCGACACACGTCAATCTATTTTACAGATCAAATATACAATTCATCAAACATACAATATATTTACTAAAATGCACCCTTCACTAAAACATGGTGGTACTAAAATGCTTGTTATTTATATTTGATGCTAGTTTGAGCATTTTCCTAAAGATCTTGACAAGAAAGGTTAAAATTTATTTTTGCCTGAAGTACACTTTCTACTGTATCAATATGATGCCTACTTCTCTCTTTTCTCCATGAATTGTTTATAAGACTAAATATTCTCTCTTATTATGCATTTGAATGAGGGATATAAAACACATGGGAAACAATTTTTGCCAACTGTGGAGTACTGAATTTAAAAAAAAAGTACCCACTTTTTGTCAGTTTGCATAGTGAAAAATTTACCACAATTTTTATTTTCTCTCATAAACTTGCTTTGATATATTTTCTTAAAAAAATAAGTTTGTATTGACATCACTGATATGAAACAAAGACGTGGTTTCTGACAATGTTTCAATAGAACTAAGTTGAAGATCTTCCATTGAAAACTACATTTACTAAGTTTATTGTCTTTTAATTGAAACCATTTCTCTAAATAATCTATTGCTTTCTGAAATGTTATAATTGCTTCTTCTTTGAACTGCTTTATACCAGGATCATTATCATTATCTGAAATTAATGACAAAGCAACTACTCCATAGAACCGCTCATCCATACATTTCAATAAACTGTTTTTCATTGTTTTGATTATTGAAAAAAACAAGTTTCTTATCGTTACATCATTAGATTCTAGTTTTAATATAGCATGTTGAAAAACTGAACCTATTTATATAGGTATTTATGTTTTTCACAAAACCCAAATATACAGGGCCAAATCATCTTCAAAAAAGTTTTAAGCATATTGGGTTGATTATCATGTGATAAGAAATTGGGTTTAACAACTTAAAAAGATTTTAGCAGTCTCGACAGCAGGCAACAATGATGGCACATTTTGTAAAAGTTCTAACAAGACCATATCAAGCCACTTAAAAATTCTTTAAGGTTAACGTTTTTCTTTGTAGATCTACTGAATTCATTAAAAATTTTAATCACATTACACTCGTGTATGGTATTTTAAGTAGTGATGGGTCGAGTCTCGAAAACTCAAGTTGTCAAGTCGAACTAACAAAGATTGACTCGTCATTCGAGTTGAGTTTTTTCCCAGCAGGCATCGAGCTACTGAACGTGCAAGTCCAGTCACTTTATTTTTAGGTTATGAACAAACAAATATTCACACCTAACAATCAATTTTCGTGTTTTGCGAATTAATAATTTTACGTTGCACGAACACACAATTTTTGATGTAACACCATAGGAAAAAATCACGTGGTATTAAGTTAGGTGAGTTTGGACGCCACAGAAGACAAGGAGAGTCATCTGGTGAAGCACGCCCAGTTCAACGACCAGGAAGTTCAGCATTAAGGGAAGCATGAACCTCCCTATGGAAATATGGAGGACCCCCATCTTGTTGCAAATTATTAATACAGTATATATTTATGGAACCTCCAAGGCCTTCATAGGCTTATTACTAATGTATTGCACACAATTTTACACCCCGCACACACCATTGTATGTTTTCCAATTGAAAACTTTTATTTTTAAAGTAAAACTACACTTGGATACATTTTAAACTGACACATATATAACAAGTCCCTTAAATTTTTTACTGGTTAAACCAACTACTGTTTGTTCTGATGAAAGTTTTCGAAACTAACATTCACACTTTAAACTGATGCAAATAACAAGTCACCTTCATTTTAACTCTTTGTTTTTTCTGATGATAGTTCTCGAAAAAAAACCAGTTGTGAGATTCCTAGTGTAGAGTCAAGTATAAAAAAGTTGAACATATATCAGCAAGGGGGTAACAAATTGGGCCTCCCTTACGCTTCCAATGTATTGCACACCTAAATAAACAGTCACCCAACTTTATACTGATGCAGAATCTCAACTGATTAAGTCACGAGGGACTTTAAAAACTTTTTAAACAACAGTAAGTAATTCACACTTTAAAATTTTTTACTGGTATAACCAACTACTCGTATACATTTTAAACTGACGCAAATAACAAATCACCTTCATTTTAAACAGACACCAGCAAGCCAATCATACTTTAATTTTTTACTGGTAAAACCAACTACACTCATTTTCATTTTAAACAGACACCACAAACAACAAGGCAATCACACTTAATTTTTTAAAGTAAAACTACACTTAGATACGCGATACGGAACAATTGGCTTGAACTTGGATACGCTAAACGGAATTTGGCTGGATACGTGATAGTACACTGACCTGTAAAGGAAACAATTTGAATGGATACTCGAAACTATATTCGCGGTTTTACTATGGGTTTACCATAAGGGTACGCAATACGGAACAATTACCAAACAACCTTTAATCACAAAAGAAAACATCTTTCCAAAAAAAAAAAAATTTCTTGCTAAAATGTATTGCATTACATTTTCAGGCGAAACCATTTGCTTTGAAATACTAGTGTTGACAGGTGCAACTATTTTGAGTGACAGATAATCTTGATAAAATTTCTGTGGTCGGATTACCATCGCATATGCCTGGCTGCGTTGACCATGTTAGAGCTTGGACCCGGTGGAATACTGAACCACTGTGTGGTATGGTGCATATGACAGGATAACCATGCATAGTTAAACTGAGACCACATGATTAGTTTCATTTTATGCTTCATGCACTCTACCCAAGTATTTAAGTAGAGCAAGCAGAGAGAGAGGATGCAGCTTTTATTTTTGTTAGACAACAGCTTGCCCTCTTGAAGGCATGTAAGGGAAGGGAGAAAGGCGCATGGTTGAGAGGGAGGCAGAAATAGGAGAGAGAGAAAGAGAGAGAGAGATAGAGTGGATGCAAGGATGTCACGCTGGTTGCTAGGTAACTGCTTTCCCTTACGTCAGGCCAGACTCTCTGGCTGAGTTGCAGACACCGTCGGCTGAAGTAACTGAACTGCAAGGCATTAAACAGCGGCTCATTTAACGTATTTCACATCCAATTATTAGAGGATTGCATACACAACCAGCTTAAAAACGATTGTTGTCGCAAATCTTAAGTGATGGGGCCAAAATATATTTTGATTGATGCAATATCTGATAAACGTTAAAGGGGGCAATTACATCATTATTTATATAGGAATTTTGCCGGAACCATTGAAAATCAACTGTGGATATGGTTTATTGGTACATGTGTTTTCAATACATCGAGAGTCCTCTGTATATACACATGTCCACAAATTCACACTCCTAAAAAATTGGTTTTTTTATGGTTAGAATCTAGAATGTTATTCTGCAAGTCACATAAATTAATTGGGAGTCCGTACAGCTAAATGTGAATTAGCGAAGTAAGTATTTATTATATTTTAGTTACTGTGTTAATATAGTGGATGCCTTTGCAGTTTTTTAACATTGTGTATTTGCTGTCACAGAATAAAAGGGGCTATAGGTCTGACAGGCTCCCCTCGTAGTTTGTGTATAATTGTTGCCTGGATAGTTATTATCTTTTCATGTAATGTTTTATTTGTATTAAATGTGTAATTTTATTTATGGAGAGCTTTGATTGGGCGAGAGTTACATTAGCAGCCTCTCCGATTGTTGTAAATTGAGTCTTGAATATTTGTGTACTGAGTATTTTGGCATTATGGTACATAATTCAAGAGATTCAATAGCTTCATGTACCTTGATATATGTATGACTGTCAGTGATATAAAGTGTTTCTCCACGAAATATTATCTTTCACTTGCTTTTTAACTTCAAGTTTGTATCCTTGTGAATTACTTGGGGTAAACCTGCCACAAGTATTTTCTGCATGATTCTGCTCAACAACCATTGTGTCGGCCTCAAAGGTCCTGCAGAAAGGCTTGCAACTCTTTTTTTTTTGTAGGCTTAAAGGGAGGATACCTCCGCCATGACCCCATTTGGTTAACGTAAAACAGAACAAAAAATTTCTGTCACAATTATCCCACAGCAGAGTTGCGCATAAGATACTTGTGGGAAACCCGCCACACAAGAGCAGCTCTGTATAAATATTTTGAGGAAACCAATATTTTGGAGTAAGAATTGTTTTCACAAAATATATTATTGTGGTGTTTTAATTCTCTATCCACATCTTAGGAATTTACAGTGTTGAAATGGTACCATTCATAATAGTTTGGTTAATTTAATTAAAGATTGGCTCTAATTAGAGCGTTTTAAGTTTTTTTTTTTAAGTGATGCTCAAAATATAAAGAATGGATTGGCTTCTCATGCCTGGGTAAACATACAGCTTTATAAGGGTACAGTAAACAATAATTGGGTTGGCTTTTAACAGCAAGGCAATTCTTGAGCATGACTAAGTCTTAAAGCTGGAGTACATTACTTATATGCACAAAGCAATGTAATCAAACAAATATTTGTCTGCAATAGGTTTCAAATTAACAATTTATGCAATTAGTACATGGGTAGTACTTGGCTTACGTTAATCGTTTTATTTTTATTTTTGTGTTTTTACTCTTATTTGCTGCTTTCTGGCAAAAGGCTATAAAAACATACCCAAAGGCTAATTGACTGTGACTGGCTATATACGAAATTAGCAGATCAAAATCTGACATAAAAACAATACGAAATCTGACATAAAAACAATACAACATGTGCTTCTAATACATGCATACTACTAAGGCTGAACAAGATCTCTGCAACAACACCAGTAAATAAGGATTTTGGGAAACACTTTACCTCAACACTTCTGGATACTTTGTAGCACCTATGCTTAACCTTGGGGTATGATGGCTTGCTGAGTACACTGCGTTGCTCTGAACATTGTTATAAAGGTGTGTACTCTGTTTTTTATATCAGAGGACTTTCTTGCAGCACTTTCATCATCTCTTTCACTTTCATCTCTTTTCATCATCACTTTCACCATGCACTTCCTAATCTAGGCTAACACTAACAGTGGCTAAGCTACTCTAACACACAGTGGTTATCTACACATGCATACGCTGAGTTTGGGCGGAAGTTGTTGTGCAGCAGAGTAGCTCTCAGCGGATACAGAGTTGAAGGGGATATTTCAAGTACATAAAGTCTTTGCTCTTAGCGGGTGGAGAATCACGGGATAACCCCTCACACAGAGTCACAGAGTCAGTTGTACATTTGGCCAGCTGAAGGTCGGCGGTTGATGCAACGGGTTCTCGTAGATAGTGGCTTGACAGGTTCTCCACTGCTGCTGTCTACATGGCATCTGGATGCATTTCTGGTAGGCAGGTCACAGTGGCGCTTATGGATCAGCTGGTCATGCCAGGTTAATTACCCATGGCACGGTCAAGGCCTCAGCTCGCAGTTGAGCAGTCAGTGAGGAGGCAATTTTTTCTCCTCCTTGAAGGTGGGCAGGTTTCCCCTGGAATGGGGCATGAGGCTGTTCACGGCAAGTGCATGCTGTGGATTGTGCTGTGAATTGGCAGGTATTGGCGCAGTTTTGATGCTGGGCTGTCTGCCCGTGGAAAGCAAGTTGTTGGAGGAGTGGCAGGAATTTCCTCTTAATGGCTGCTGGCAGGCCTTTCCTTCCTGGTGGCCTCTCCTGGCATGGCTCTGTGGCAAGAGGACGGGGCTTCTGCTTATTTAGGGAGGGGTGGAGTCATCCGGTTCTCTCACTGTTGTTTGGCTTGTTGGGGATGGACCTTTGGCCTCCTCCGGTAGGGATGGCAAATGGTGAGGGAGGGTGCTGTGGCGACTCTGGCAGTACTTCCCCTGGCAGAGGAGAGGTGGTAGTGGAGAAGTAGACAAGGTCATTTCCCTCACTGACAGGGCATGCTGGGCCTAGTTGATTGCCCGGTGAATGCAGCAATGCATTGACGCTGGCTATGTTGGTGGGCATAGGTGGAGTGAGCAGCGTCTCAGTCGAGTCGGGAAGTTGTGAGGCGAGCTGTGCCTCTACAGCGTTGAGCACAGACAGGACAGACTGCTTCCCTGCAGTTCTCTGTGGTGGCGGGACATATGGCGCTTCATGGGTGCTATGTGGAGGCGAAGTAGACTACACCCTGCCGGAGTCTGGCAGAGACGGAGCGGTTGGCACTCCAGCAAAGTGAGATGGATGCGCGGCAGCAACTCTTTGCTGCATTGGAATGTCAAGATCAGGGGACACCTTGGGCATCAAGGAGTTGGCAGACCTGCTCTTGGGACAGGTAGGCACTTCAACTGACTCATGGAGGGGCGGGCTACTCTCACTGCAGGGTTCAGGTCGGCCAGCGCCAGACAAAGTATTGGGCTTCTCTTTCATGAAGGCAGGCGGCGACTTGTGGCGGTGCAATGTTTGTCATAGGGCATTCGTCTCATAAAGTGCCAAGCCGACGTTCTTGATTGACAAGGTGAGTTTG
>NQII01000405.1:130034-153557 GCA_002778355.1 Clitarchus hookeri | reverse complement strand
TGTTCCGGGGGCGTGCCCGAGATCACGTCAGGGGCGTGGGTAGTGCTCCGGCTATACCACACGCTTGGTAATCTGAGTGCTAGAATCTCAGGCCTTGTGGTAGGACATGCTCTGTGCGATCTGCAATATCAGATCGGGGCTCTGCCTGGTGCGGCCTGTGTACAGGTCGGGGCAAACGGGTTTGGTCAATTCAGAAAGCGCTGGTCATGTCTGCGTTGAGAGGGCGTGATCCCTCTTCCCCGCCTACTGGGAGGCCGGGGTGCGGGATGGCCTCGTGGCTAAGAGCGCCCCGTTAACAAATAAAAGCTCGACTCCGGTCGTGTTCAGCAGTAACCTGTACTGTGCATGTCGGACATTGTGGGCCTTTGTCCACAGTATTTGTCGCCTGTTAATATGAGGTGTCTCCTACTTACTTGCCATCCTTGTGAAGGGACTGTCAGCAGTCCTACTCTAAAGTCGGAAAATCTGTATTAAACCTCTGTGATCCCCTGCCTCTCCCTTGTGGAATGACGCTTACCAGGTTGAAAAAGAAGAATTGTTCACCCTAGAAATTATAACAAAAGGTTAGACTGTAAACGTGCTTTACTGTCAAGAGAATAAGTCACAGTGACTCATACTAACTCCTGCACTTTGCCAAATCGCTGGGAAACCTATGTAAGAGAATGAATGGACAGTTGAATGGGTCTGTCTGACTTCAGAGCAAAGAAACCAAATATTACAAGAAATTAATGGAGTTAAATACAAAGTTAAGCTAAAGGAACACTGCATTGTCCTGAAGGGACTCTGGGTACCACTGCTGTGTACGTGTGGGAGTGGTTTTTGACGGCAAGTGTCAAGGGTGGTGCCGACTCTTTGGGGCTACAGGCGACGATCAGAACCGCAGAGGTTCTGGCTGGTCACTGCTGCTGCTGGTCGTCAATCACTGGTAGCTGATAATTCACTCAGATACGTTTCCGTAGAGACTCCTCAAGAGGAGGGTAGCAGAAAGTCTTACCACGACTTGTGTTAATGCGAGTTGCTGGATGAAGTGCATTTTGTGGGGGTGCACTGCCTTTTATAGGGCTGGCCGTGGTGCCTCGGGCAGCTCCGACGTTTGTCAGTGGTGGCTTCGGTTTTCTATCCCCTCTCTTCCATGCCAGGGTGGTCAGGAAGGCTGGAGGGTAGTTTTCCATGTTGCACGGGCACATCCGATGCTCGCTTAGGGGAAACGTACTTGCATTGTGTCTCGTGTTCCTTTGTTTCCTGGGTAATTGTGAGGCGAGGGTGCTTGGGGCTGCTAAGCCAAGATTCTTACTTCAGATTTACTTGGTGACAGGATGCTCATTTACATTTGGTAGATGGCTTTGGAAGTGGCCGGTTGAGGTTCATTCCAACTTGCGCACGTGTCGTCACATGTGTTGATGCCCATTCATGGAAAAAAAAGGAAAGCCTTTGGACGTATCACACTTCAACATTAAATATTTAAAAAATTATGTAAAAGACATAATACATCATATAGTTTAAGTGAAGTATTTATTGTACATGCTTTGTTCATACAAGTTCTCTGTGCGTGATATTTTTATTTGAAATGTATACAAGTGTATCAGCAGTTAAGATTTATGCAGCACATGTTAAATTAATCTTTTATTTTAACTATTTAATTTGAAAGATGATAATTTAAATTTTATTTATTTTTAAATCTTATTATTTGCAACAAACTTTACATTAATATGTTGTTTCTAAGAAAAGGTCAGTTACAATTTTTGAAGGACGTTGCGACCGAACGTTGCCTTTGAACTGTGTGAGATGAGACAGTTCGTTTGATCAGCCTGGTAAGAGAGATATGTGGGAAGCCACTCTCATAATGTAGGAAGAATTTTCTGGCAAATATATGTTAAGTGGTTAAACTGGACACATCAAGATGCTTGGGTAAACTGACCATGCAGTCAAAGCTTGAGAAGATGCCCAAAGCGGCGTAATTACAAATAACAAGAAGAAAATAAAAATTTAAATTTTTCCCGCCTATTCCTTTCCAAGTATAAGGTATTGCTAACCGACTTTTGTTAATATGCTGCATCAGTTTGATGGGGAGTCTCTCAGCCAGTATAAGCCCATCATGAGTCATGCGCGCACGATACACAGGGCCGCGTGATGCATGTGATGTGTGTGATGCGTGTGCTAAGTGCACTGAAAGTGAGCTACAACCAAAGAGGAAAACGATTCTTGTTAGGTTAAGGCTTTCATCATGGGTTTATGTAAGTGTTTTGCAGTGCTCTCCTGTGCACATTGTGTAATTAGTTTGTAAGGTTTTCTTTTGAAGTATCTGTTGGCATGCACTCCTCTGCATGCCTTGTGTTAACATCGGCCAAGACCACCAGCAGAGGATTATGTTACTGTGTAAGACATCTTGTGTTTGTTTGCTGTACACTCCTGTGCATGTTTTGTATTTTAGTAAGTAAGCTGTTATTGTATTAATTTTGCAATGCACTCCTGTGCACATTCTTGTAATCATGATTGCCCTCATGCTCCATATCCATACATGTGGTCCGATGGGACCTGCACTTCTGGCACGGTCTAAGGTCCCTGCTTCTGATGGCCATTCGGCAGTCTCTCGTTGGAGCTTAAGCCAGACGAACGTGTGCCACTAGGCCTGCAGGGGCCTCACTTTTACCATAACCGATCTAGTCATTCTGTCTGCACATTAATATTTTAAAACCTTCAATCAACCCCTGCAGCTGTCCTCNACCATAACCGATCTAGTCATTCTGTCTGCACATTAATATTTTAAAACCTTCAATCAACCCCTGCAGCTGTCCTCTGCTCTTCTGTCGATTTGGAGGGCCCCTAATTAATTAATTATGCCTTTGTGCTTTTCATCCTTATGTAACTTAGTGTTTCAACATGCTTGTTCAGGTGAGGTCTTGTGCAAGTGTTTTCTTCATACCCCTGTGTTAAATAATGTACTGTTTAATTTGCGTTTGAGGTAGTGTAGCGCTCTACGCAGTCTAATGTCTTTTTAATTTGATATAAACACCGATTGGCTCTGGATCTAATGTGTACTGGTCTCACTTATTTGTTAAGTAGTCATCCCCCCTTTAGTTGCATTTGGCATGCTCCGTGGTCAACAACAGATCTGAAGAGTTATGTATCAGTGTTGATGCAAGCCATGTATGCCNTTGCATTTGGCATGCTCCGTGGTCAACAACAGATCTGAAGAGTTATGTATCAGTGTTGATGCAAGCCATGTATGCCACGATCTGAGATGCAGTCTCTGCTCACTGCGTGGCCGTGTGCAAAATTACGGCCTGGCACCCTGGTAACATTACAACTACGTTACCACTTTCATCAGCTGTTTCACCAGTTGACCCCGTTAACAACCTAAGTCCACGCTCTATTTTAGAATTAACTGTTTTCCAATTGAAAGCTGGACATTTACCTCTTACAAACTNCAATTGAAAGCTGGACATTTACCTCTTACAAACTTTTAAGTTTTTTTTTGTGGCAAAATTTTGAACTCAAAACATTTAAATATGGTTTTAACTCGACCTGGGCATTATTCGGCAAATAATTAAAATAATAAGTGACACAGAAATTAAAGTGAGATGTTTACACAAAGCCCTAATAGTTGTTGGAAATTAAATATTTGCCTATTTGAAATGGTAACTTAAATGTGCAATGATTTTTCTTTCAAGTGTCAGTAAATATAAGTCACATTAATTTTGACAAATGTGTTTCATTTAGTAATTTTTTTTGTCTTCATTTTATTGGTTACACAGTCTAGTGTTGTATGCTGTACGAGTGTGATAGTACATATAGTTATTGAGATCTTAAAGGTTCATGGCCCTAGTTTTAAAGAGACACACACTACACCCAAAACAAAATTGAATTTTTCCTTCTGTACATATTCTGTGCCTTGAGGGTATATTGTCAGCACTGCATCTATATTGATGTAAGTTCCAGCATATAACCCATAGTATACACACAGGGGATACACAGGTAAGTGCTACATCACAATACATAGAAACTAGTGATGTCGAGTCTCGAAAAATCAAGTCGAGTCGATTCAACAAAGATCGACTCGTCACTGGAGTCAAGTCTTATTTTACAGCAGACTCAGAGTTACTGAACGTGCAAGTCGAGTCACCGTGCTTTTAGGTTATAAAAAATAAATATTTACACCTAACTTATTACCTTTCATGTCTCACGATCAAATAATTTCATTTTGCTAAACCGCTAACATTGTGCCGGCATGAAAGCAATAAATTGGCTACATGCTTTGACAGTTTGTTGACGTTTGTGACGTTCGGCTGTGATGAAATCCGGTGGGTGTTATATACATGTCTTGAGTCATTTTGTTTCCCAGTGAAACGCTTCCTCTTTGCCGCCACATTGGGCGACATCAGATAATGGGACTGGTAATTTGTCAAGGTTGACAGATACAGTCTCAGTATGACACAAATATGTACAATCGTAGGATGTACTGTGTTTAAACGTGAAAAGCCTTTGTCTAATGGCACATCACACCTTCAGCAGAATTATGCATANTGTGTTTAAACGTGAAAAGCCTTTGTCTAATGGCACATCACACCTTCAGCAGAATTATGCATAATGGTAAACTTGTCATTACTTTTCTCATTTAATTACTTTTTTAAAAACATGAGTTTAAAAAAAGAACAACTATTAGGTAACAAAAACTTTAAATGTTGACTGCTTGTCCGCTTACCCGGCGCCGTGCTGACGGACCAGCCTGAAAGCTTCTGCCCGACTCCAGCCCTGTAAGAGTTATCTTTTTGAAGTTATACTTCTTTTGGCATGTTGAGGGTAAAAGTTTAGTGTGCAACGGAAGTTGCGCGCGCACAGTGTAACGAAATTCGACAGTGAACATGGTAGGGGTATGACCCAACGTGCATGCGCGTATCGTCTAGTTATATACAAACACAAGGTACACAAGTATTTGAGATTATGTGTGTATCGTTTGTGCCGTGAAAAATTTGTAAGTGACAACAATTGTATAGTGACATTTTGAAAGTGTTTTCAAGTATTTGAGGTTATGCACAAAAATTTTATTAGTCATGCCAAAGAAGTATAACTTCTAACACTCGTACATAAGTTTTTTCTATCAGCACCACGCAGCTGACATTCCTACTACAGTCATTCACTCGTTGGCGAGAGGGAAAAAGTAGTGCTGTGAATCACTTACCCAGGCAAAGAATTATTCTTATTGGTAGAAACTAGTCCCAAACTTTTTCCGTGGTAAACTGTGACTATAAGAGAGGCGGGCATTACACCAACGTACATAGGTACACATTTACATTTAGGGTGCAAACTCGATTTAACTAAAAAATTTTATACTAAACTCGACTTGACTCAAATTTCATACAGCTTTAAACTCCACTTGACTCGAATTTCCTACAACTTGTCTCGAAGCTATAAAAATTAAACTCGCCCATCACTAATAAAAACATGTAGTTGATAAAACAGCAAAAATAACATGAGATAAATTTTGACGTAACAATAGCCACTGCTACTACCACTGGAACGTCTCTCAGAGTCTGTTTTGAGTGGCCTTGCTGTAAATAAACAAAATTACAACACTATACCCTTTTTATAATAAAATATAAAACAAAATAAAATCTTGCCCTTAGTAGTTTTTCTTAGGTGGTAAATTGTTAGTTTGGCACGGGTCAAGCACGTGCCCAACTCTGAAGTCATTTGATGTACTATTACTACATAAATTAAATTATGGGTTTTGACACTTGCGTCACAGTGCACTGAAAAGGGGGATCGCATAAAAAAACTATCACACTCAGGAAACACATTTTCATCAACATTTCCCTGGCATCTGGATCCTGTACGTAGGGCTGCCTGGTATTGCATTTATTTGTGCTGCGTGTTGACAGTGGGGTGCTTTGCTGGAGTACCCGTGCCTATTTTGTGGCATCAAAACAAGTGGGCTGCCCTGGTGTTGCCCACATGGTTGGAATAAAGCAGGACTGTTAGCTGACTCACGTAGTGGTTGTGGAAGCATGTACATTCCTTAGACCACTGGTGATGATGATGCAGCTGACAGCCGCAGGCATGGTGCTTGGATGGGCTGCTGCTGTTGTACAGCCCGATGAACTGTCGCAAGGGGTGTGCGAGGCACAGCTTCCGTCAAACATTATGAGTCCATTGTGAAAGGATTCAAGCNTTAGCTGACTCACGTAGTGGTTGTGGAAGCATGTACATTCCTTAGACCACTGGTGATGATGATGCAGCTGACAGCCACAGGCATGGTGCTTGGATGGGCTGCTGCTGTTGTACAGCCTGATGAACTGTCGCAAGGGGTGTGCGAGGCACAGCTTCCGTCAAACATTATGAGTCCATTGTGAAAGGATTCAAGCNCGATGAACTGTCGCAAGGGGTGTGCGAGGCACAGCTTCCGTCAAACATTATGAGTCCATTGTGAAAGGATTCAAGCAATGCTGCATGTCGAATGCACTGGATTGGCCTGAAGATAGTGCAAGATTGTTCGGAAAGCACTAGTCTTAAGGGTGATGAGCATGACAGCTGTGACCCCAACAATTACAGTAACACAACTGCAGATGAAAGTGATGATGGAAGCAACTTATGGTTACAGAAGTGACAGGTTAGAAGCTGGTTTAAAATATTGTTTGTTATTGTGGTTGTTCTACAACTAGGCTAAATTGTTAGTGTAGTGAGGTTTCTATTTTATACTAAACTAGAAAGTTTTAAAGCAATTAAAAAATGTTTATGCCTCAAATTTACTCTGGCCCATTGAAAATATTTTTTCCCTGCCAACAGAGTTTGAAAATAAGGGGTCACCTTACATTCACATTGTCTTGAATTCTAGTGATAATGGTATACAGTATCTTTCAGGCTTTGAAGTGCAGAAGCACTGTACAACAGGTGACTCATTGACTCATTGTCTGTATGCACAAGGGACTGAACTCATTTGTAGTCTTTGTGTTGACAGTGCACTTTGATGGAAATTTCAGTAGTGACTGGAAATGGGTCGGTTCTGGTGTCTGGTTGTCAGTTCTGCTAGTTCTTGATGTTGAGAAATGGAACCAAGAATCAATGTCTAAATCCAGGTGGTCGACAAGAATCTTCTGACAAGCCCCCTCCAAATGACATTCTATCTGTCTTTCAGTCTCTCACCAGTTGTTGTCTCACAGTCCTTTTGCGTNTGACAAGCCCCCTCCAAATGACATTCTATCTGTCTTTCAGTCTCTCACCAGTTGTTGTCTCACAGTCCTTTTGCGTGCTACTTTATGTACATTGGTGGAGGTTATAAGACTGGTAGAGTTGAGCAGCTGAGCACAGGAAGTTATACTTCCTCTAGTCTGCCTGGCAGACTCACTGAGAGGATTCTGTGGCTTACTAATATAATGCTGCAACTACACACATACTNTCCTCTAGTCTGCCTGGCAGACTCACTGAGAGGATTCTGTGGCTTACTAATATAATGCTGCAACTACACACATACTAATGGTGCAACAATGGGGTGGTCCTTCTAAACCTTGCTGATCACAGTTAATCCCCTTCTGGACCACAGGATACAAGACATTATTCTTGACCCCTCTGTCAGGACTCTGCCGGTGTTAAAACTGATTTTTGTTGTAAGTCTGATACTTACAATGTCAGTCTGATGTGATTTTTGGGTTGTCATTAATATATGAGTACTGTACATTGTTATATTACATTTCAGTTGAATGTTTCAAAACAATGCTATTTATAAAATAATGGGAAATTAATCTTTGGTGTCATGTAGTTTTTACTGTAATTAATGTAATTTCATTCAGGCTACAGTATTTTAGTTTGTATGCTTTCGTGTTTTTAGCAGGNTAGTTTTTACTGTAATTAATGTAATTTCATTCAGGCTACAGTATTTTAGTTTGTATGCTTTCGTGTTTTTAGCAGGGTGTTAATCTCAACTGAAAAACATTCTGTTAGTGATGTTTTTTTGTGTAATGGTTTTTTTAACAGATTACCAAATCCAAAGATTAGATTTATAACATAGGCATATTGACTTACTATAATAGTAGAGAANGTTTTTTTAACAGATTACCAAATCCAAAGATTAGATTTATAACATAGGCATATTGACTTACTATAATAGTAGAGAAATGTGGATGTACCTTTGACTTAGTTGTATTTGGGTCTGGAATAACCTACTTATTTTTTTGTACTTCTGTTCAATTGGTTATCATTACCTTGCCAGTTAGAGGTACTCAGGTTTGATGCCTTGGACAAAGTAATGTCTGATGTGAAGCTTCGCAAGTTGCTGTGGCACAGCATGGAGGAGTGGAACCAGTTGGTCCAGAAGTGGACAGATGGCAACTTTCATGAGCTTGACCATGAGGACATGGGGCAGCAGACAGCAAAGATGTTGAAGTACATTGCCCAGTTCGAACGTGGGCTGCCTCCAAACTTGATTGTACCGAAGTTCAAGAACAGTGTGGAGCTCATGAGGGATCAGGTTTGTGATCCTGCAAGCAATTTTATAAGGTTCTTTCTTATCATTTAAGTGAGTTAGCTGCACATTAAAAACAAAATAGTATTTTGACATTTTATTTTACTGATAATTAATATTTTGTTTTTACATCAGTCACAAGCACAGTTCAAAAGGCATGAAGTATTGTAATCATTGTCTGAATTGTGGCCCACAAAAAACTCTTGTTGCATGTAGCATCTGGTAACTAGAGTGTTGTACTAATAGTATTGTGAATATATATATATATATATATATATATACATATTAACATGTGTTGTTTTAAAGCATAAAAAACAAACAAATTGTAAACATGGAATTACATTACAGAATCTGTTCACTGCAGTGTCATTAACAACAAATTATTTAACACAGAAAGTAGAATCATGATGGAAACAGTGAAAGAATGCTGCATTCCCATCACTCCGTGAACAGTCTCTGTGGTGCATTATTTATGGCAGTGTTTAATTTTACACGGCATACACTTTGTTTTCAATACTCCACAAAAACAGAAATAAAGGAAATTAAATCATATAACCAGACCATTTCACATGGCAGCAGCACGCAATCCAGTTGAAGCAGGTCATCTGTACTTAGATTTTGTAGCATTTTTATAGCTTATAAGAGTGGAACAACTGTGAGTGAAGAGTGAAGAGATTTGGGCGGCTCTTAACAGTGAGAAATCCGGGAGTGATCCGGCCAGGGATTGAACCTGGTTCGCCTTGGTGGGAGGCAAGCGGGCTAACCGCTCAGCCACTGTGGCCCCCAAAACAACTGTGCCTTCAAAATCTTGGGGGACTGTAGAACAGGGTATGCTCTGTACCATGTAAGTTGGCGTCTAAGACTGTCCAGACGCTTTCATCGCGGTGACAAATGTAGACTGATGGTATCCTTCTGCCATCAGCTGATCGACCACATGGCAACGATGTTATTTATTTTCATGGTGTCATTATAGCCGTTCCCCTTGTCAATGTACTGTTTGTAGGACGTTTTAGGCAAACTTGCTACTCAGAAATACGTAGCTGCGTTTGTAGTAATAGTAATGTGTACATAATTCATTAATCAGTAAAATTTGTTAAAGGGCAAAAATATAAATAAAGTATTAATGAAAAATTTATTAACTACAAAAAAAATTTAACGCTAAACAAATTTTAAGATATTTTAGATTGACGTCTGTCTAAAAAAATTAGTAGGTTTTAAAAGTAAAAATATAAAACCTTGCAAAAAATTAAATATTTGCTAACTCTTTTTTATTTGTCAGAGACAGTGAATTTGGGATAAAATTTGCGAAACTGTATTTGTAGCTATATAGTGTGCAACCTGTAATATCGATTATATAAACTCAACCTTTTATGTGACGTGGAATAACGTTAAAATTGCTTAACAACTATTCACGCCTGTCCAACTTTCTTTGGAAGCAAGGAAATGGATTTTCAGTAAACAATATGGCGTATAATTTACGTAGACGAACGATTGCCTGCCGAATATAAATACTAGCACTCAAAATCACTGTACACAAAATATAAGTTACTTTAAAAATNGACGAACGATTGCCTGCCGAATATAAATACTAGCACTCAAAATCACTGTACACAAAATATAAGTTACTTTAAAAATTGTGCAGAGCTCGCGAAAAATAAAACTATTGGTATCTGTTCGTAAATTTATGTATGTCGCACGTGGAACGCTTTTTTTTGTGACTGGTAATGCTTTACAAAATATGTGATAGATAGCACGCACATCCTGTCCGGAGTGAAGTCTGAGCTTCTTATTTTNGACGAACGATTGCCTGCCGAATATAAATACTAGCACTCAAAATCACTGTACACAAAATATAAGTTACTTTAAAAATAGTGCAGAGCTCGCGAAAATAAAACTATTGGTATCTGTTCGTAAATTTATGTATGTCGCACGTGGAACGCTTTTTTTTGTGGCTGGTAATGCTTTACAAAATATGTGATAGATAGCACGCACATCCTGTCCGGAGTGAAGTCTGAGCTTCTTATTTTNGCTGGTAATGCTTTACAAAATATGTGATAGATAGCACGCACATCCTGTCCGGAGTGAAGTCTGAGCTTCTTATTTTACTCAATAGATAGCGTATTTTTAAAGTTGACTGTTCTTCTATTACTGGCTCGGAACAACATGAATTTGAAATATATTTCGTCAAATTATTAGAAAAAATAATTCAACAATATTATGCAATATTTCTGTATGCTTTTGGAATTAATAACAAGCATGTAATGAAAGCGGGGTTGGAGAGGGGCAATTAAGACGTGAAAAAATGATTTGAAATTGCGTTTCAATTGGATACGGATCGTTTTATTGTGCCTTTAATTTTGAACACCTATACATTTCTACTTTAGCACGAAGTTTAGTTTCTAACTCTAAAAACAGCTGTTTTTTGACCACATAACATAAAATGTATTAATTAACCCAAAAACTCTTTCTTATCGCACGTATTTTCGGCTGGTCTAGTGTGCGTTGGCAGTGCACTCAGAATAGCCAACGTAATATTAACTTTTGTTCGTTCGTGCATCAGCTTATACAGGATTTTGTAAATGGCACGTTGTTTGTTTTGAATACGGCAATTGCCACTCACTGACTGTCAGAAACTGGCCAACTTATATGAAATGAAGTATACCCACAGTTCGATAGTATGTTAGTATGTTGAATTTTTTTGCCTTCAGTAATCTCTCTACCATCTCCTTTTCTTTCACTTCATCCAATATGGATTGTGATCCAGAGTGTGGTTAGTTATTCATGCTGCCATTTGCCTTAAATTTTCTCACAAGCTTTACTACCGCATTAAATGACATAGATAGTAGCTTTATAGGAATGACATACTGTACATTGAAGTGGTCCATAAATTGCCAATGTAACCAACCTCTCACACTCATAAATATCAACTTCATGTGTTTGTGTACATAAGCATGTCATCTATAATATACCTTACAAAAGCCTGTAACAAACAGTCTATTGATTATCTCACTCAGTGTGGTGACTGATGAATCTTCACATTAATATTAATATGACATTGTTTGCACCTTATTGATCTTGTTTTTGTATGTTTTATTGCCATCCTTTAGTTTAATGAAATGTAGGATAGTGAATTACAATTTATTTAACCTTGGTGACTTCAGTTAATATAGGTCACAGTAATAACTTGCAACATGATAATGTTTTTCCTTTTTTTTTTAGTTTGGCCATAGTAATGTACTAAGAATGTATCAAAAATAAATATAATTTTACTAACTAAGGGATTGNTTTTTTTTTAGTTTGGCCATAGTAATGTACTAAGAATGTATCAAAAATAAATATAATTTTACTAACTAAGGGATTGCATAATTATAACTCTACCAGTTTAGAGTAAGAAATCCCCCAATATGGATATAAGTAGATGATTAATATATTTATGTTTTGCAACTTGATAATGAAGTAACAAGAAGGGTCCATTTATTATATGAGGGTCACTGTGCCTACCTGTTGTTTGGAAGGTGATAAAGTTGTTTTATTGCTCTGCCTGATATGAAAGTAAGTGTAATTTTAAAGTGTATGTTATATGTGTCTNTTTTTTTTTAGTTTGGCCATAGTAATGTACTAAGAATGTATCAAAAATAAATATAATTTTACTAACTAAGGGATTGTGTAATTATAACTCTACCAGTTTAGAGTAAGAAATCCCCCAATATGGATATAAGTAGATGATTAATATATTTATGTTTTGCAACTTGATAATGAAGTAACAAGAAGGGTCCATTTATTATATGAGGGTCACTGTGCCTACCTGTTGTTTGGGNTTTTGCAACTTGATAATGAAGTAACAAGAAGGGTCCATTTATTATATGAGGGTCACTGTGCCTACCTGTTGTTTGGGAGGTGATAAAGTTGTTTTATTGCTCTGCCTGATATGAAAGTAAGTGTAATTTTAAAGTGTATGTTATATGTGTCTTCATATTAATATTCTGGTATTGAGTATAAAGTTTGAAAGTTAGACCTACAGTTCCTCACTAGGGGACTTAACATTTTTTTGTTAAATCAATATGGCAATTAGAAACATGCATGAAACTTACCTGCCCAACATTCCTAAACATTGTACACTATATAGTTAACATTATCTTGACGTGCCACTGGCAACGTCATGTGTCCTTTTGAGCCTGCCAGAGTTGTGCCCCCCAAGGGATAAATATATTCTGCTACATGCCACTGCGTCTGCCTGGAGAGGTGTCCATTGCAGTGACCCGCACACGCCTGCGCAGTTGGCATACACACTCAATGGGAGCTGGGCCTGCCTACCCTCTTGCCACACCGCTGGTATGCAGCCTGGCCATATGGAGTGGTGGCACCTTCTGTCTCTTGCTTACGCTCACACTCTTTTGCACCTCGCCTGCTACCACTTCGGTCACCACCAGTTGGATGGTATGTAAGGGGCTTCGAGTCCAGCCTTAGGCTTTGTCTGTCACAGACTGAAGTCGTAGTCATTATTACATTTCTGCTAGTCAGTTTGCACTCTGCTGCACGTCATCTCTAGAACCTAGAGAACATACCTAAATATGCCAACGTGTACAATCAGTGTACAATACCAGATTGTGCTGGGGGTCGGGGTTCACCTCATTGAGTGTTCTCACTGTGGAGGGAAATTCAATTTAGGATGTTTAGGATGAACCAAAGAGGATAGATAGCTAGACGGCCTAGAATTCGGTGGCAGTTTCTGCCAAGACTGCCAGTTATGCTGCGATGCAACCGGCTGTGAGGGACAAGGTTGTCTCCACATGTCCTTTGAACAGTGTTGCTGTACCTACCAGTAAATCTGTCTCTGGATGGGCCAACCATGTAAAAGATCTGTGAAGTTTGACGTTTATCTTTAGAGTTTTCAAGTCTAACCACCCAGGAACTCTTGAAAAGAAAGCAAGCCATATAGAAGCCCGAGCCAAGGTCCCTTACCAAAGCTTCTTTCCAGAGTATGCTGGACATGTCCAGGAGGATCCTCATCAGCTCCTACAAGCCTACACCACTGAGTTACATTGAGCCCAGGTGCCAAAAGCCTTATGGCTCTCTTCAGTTAAAGCTGAGCTGCACAGCGAAGCGGTCAAGTGGTGTCAGAGTTATGGTGACTTTGTAAGTATGTAGCTGGGACCAGCTGCAGGACTGAATGATTGAGTTCTTTTCTGGGAAAAAGGTGGTGGCCTGTCTTGGGTAAGAACGTTATACCATCCACTAGAAGCCAGGCAAGGAGGAAGAGATATTTATCCAAAAGAAGGTGCTTATGTCCCAGGCTTATGTTCCAGTGGGTCCACCCAGGTGTGGAAGAGAACAAAGTATTAACTCAAATGATGTTATGCAGGGCATAAAAAAAAACTTAAAAAGTTTAGAACTTAACAAAAATAATTGTAGATTATAAAATAGATAATACTTTGCAAAGGCAATTAAGAACAATTGATTTTTCATAATATTATTTACATTTGTGCATGTTATTGTAATATTTGTAACGAATTGACTCACTATGCAAAACGTATGTAATCCTAGCAGAATGTGAAAAAAACGATACTGTGTAAGCTGCTCCATCATCACGCTCATTAGACTATCATTAGCCAACGAACTATACAGTTACCTTCGATCAACACTGTGATGAGAAGTGTTTGGAATCACCACGCAGGCCTATGTAAATCAATACCATACTTGCACTGCCACTAAGGCCCATGGGGCTCAGTGAAGCGAGGGAATTCTGTGAAGCCCGAACTGCCTGCGGGAAGTAGTCACAGTTAACCTGATGGGGTCCTACCCACAGACAACAGGCAGATGTTACCCCCTGGTGGTAACCAATTTGTTCTTTAGATGGGTAGTTTATCCCCTCCTGAATGCCAAAGCAATCACCATAATATACAAGAATCTACAGAAGTTTTCCCTTGGTGGGGATATCCAAAGAGTCTGCTGTCAAACAATGGAATCCAGTTCACATGGGCGAAGTAAAAATCTGCTTGCAGGCAATGGGGAATAGAGTCCTGTACCACCTTGAGCTATCACCCACAGGGAAACTATTGTGAGAAATGTAACCAGGAAATCAAAAAGAACCTGCACTTACGGGTGGGAGAAGAAACTAAAAATGGGACCAGCATATCCCTGAAATCTTGTATATGCTCTGATGCATGCAGAACGAAGCCCTAGGACGCACCTTACGTCAGCCTGGCAACTGGCAGTGTGAAGCAGAGCCTGCAGAGAGCTCCTACAGTTAAAAATAGTTGTGCCATGTTGCATAGGATGGAAAAGGCATGAAAGACACAGTAGGCGTATATCCAGGGTATGGTACAGAAGTCCAACTTATAGCCTGGAGACCATGTGTTTTTGAAAATGTGCCCTTTGAACACCCGTGCTAGTTTTCATTCTGGTTTTCACCCAATTGGGAAGATTCCAGAGAATCATTGAAATCAGGGAAAATGCCATCTGGATAAAGGACAACTGGGGCAACTCAAGCAAAGTTCATATTATACACTTGAAGGCTGTCTGCATGCTTGTAATTGAAGCACCAGTGAATCAGCTGGAATGAGAGCACTCAAAGTCAGGGAGTGATGACCTGGCTCGCCACACTGCCCCTCTTTCCTGTCCATGGGAAATGCCAGGTGAAGCATTGTGGTGTTCATGTACGCCAGATCCAGTGCCAGCCAGAAGGAGAAGAACGACGAGGCTCCATCCATGGTTGGCCTGCTAGCTAATGAGGAGCGGGTGTCTCCGCCTTGCTTAGGGCTGGTCACACCCACTCCTTTCAGGCTCGCTCCTCCACAGGCCGCTGCTGGAGAGGGGAAGCCAGCGCATTGCCATAGAGGGCAAGAGTTTGTTGTCATTCTCCTTCCTCTACCTTCCCAGCTGAACCCCACTGCCATGACCTTTGCGCTGAGGACACTACAGCTGCAGTCCATAGGTGTTGACCGACTGCAGTCTGCCAGTCCATCATATGTACCACCACAGACACATCAGGTGCCGTAGCGGGCGTGCTAAGACGACATTAAATCCTGGGAGGAAAAGTCCTGCGTTATAGATGAAACCTAATTAAAGTTTTCTGCTATAACCCTTCCACCTAGAGAGACGTGGCATGGATGTTAGTGTCACATTAAAACTGTTCTTCAGTTCGTATGAGAACTTTTCCTTTTACGTTGTGGCACTTCACTCATTTAAGTAAAAAAAAATATTTCTTCCTACCATTAAATCCTGGGCTTTCACTCTAGAAAAACAACTCTCTTCTTCTAGGGAGGGGATGGTTAATTTTTCTTCAAGGAAGGAGATGATTCAAGTTATCTTCAAGGGAATGGTTTGTTCATGTCTTTTTCAGGGGAGGGAAGAGAGTACTTTTTCTTAAAGGGAGGGAATGGTTTATAACTTCTTCAAGAGAGGGAATAATTCATATTTTCTTGAAGAGAGAGGATGGTTCTTCTTCAAGGGAGGGGATGGTTCTTCTTCAAAGGAAGGGATGGTTCAAACCCGGAGGTAAACTTCACACTGATGAGTACAGGATCTTTCACTCACAATGTGCTGTCCTTCACCTTATAGTTTTCCATTTTGCATAACTTCTGTGAATGCTAATGACCAAAGCTGTCGTGCTCCCCACACTACCAGACACTCTCTCTGTGTATCCTCCTCCCCTTTACTTATGTACATATATGCTCAGAGAGTCAGGGTATGCCACATGGGTGAATCCTAATTATGGTCATGCTACAGGTAGTGGTATCCCTCTTCATCTGCTGCCTCTCCAAGTCTTGCATTGGTGGCAACAAGCAGCAACTCAACTACTCTCATCGCATGCCAACCACTGAAATGGCACTATATTTTAACTGTATTGTCTATACAAAGTGACCACTGTGACCAACCAGATCACAACACATCGCAAATTCCACATGCTCTGTTAATTAATTTAAATTGTAGAAGACATAACATATTTTATCACCATGTACTTTGAGGTCACTTAAAATATTTTAATAACTTTGAAACAAATTACTGAAAGAACTAGACATTTGCAGTTTTCTTTGTCATGTGAATATTCAACTAGCATCAAAAGATAGGTATTAATTTAATAATGAAGGCAGTAGCATAGAACTAGTCGATAAGTGATGATAGTATGTAGGAACAGTAAGAATCTTGAGGAACAGTAAGAATTGTGGTATAGATCAGTGTTTTGGCAATGTTCACAGCTGCCTGTGATCACAAACCTAAGGAATCCTGCACTGAAACCTCGCCACTGGGCCTCTGTGGAACAAATTGTCCATTATAAGTTCACATCAGAGGAGCCTGTAACCCTTCGGCTGCTGAAAGATATTGGAGCATTTTCTCATCTAAGTGAACTACAAGAGATATCGGGACAGGCCAGCTCTGAGGCTGCTCTGGAGGCCATATTGAAAAAGGTATTTCATTTTTCTTGAGTGCTTACAGATTTTTCTTGTGTTACAAAATAATGCCAACAAAACAATTTTCCCGCTTTTGTGCTGTAGAATCCTACTAAATCAACTACTCACTGTTTCTATAACTATTGCAGCTATGACAGGTCGATCGCTATAAACATTGTGGGAAATTTTAAAGTGATTTTGACACATCCCTTAATGTCGAAATCTGAATTTTTTGCATTAAGTCCTTGTTCAGTTATCTCTAGTGTGAAAATAACATGTTTATTACATAAATTGAAATTTATTTTAATAGCCAGACATCGTATGAAATAGATGATATAATGTATTCACGGTAACTTCAAGATTTTCTGAAGCCCTGCTAAAGATCTACTTTCAGGGACCCGATTATGTATCCTTCCGCAGTATGTAAACAAAACATTGCCATGTGACACCTGTCAAACGTTTTGCAAACAAAAACAGTGCCATGTGGGTACTCTCAAATATTTTGTAAACAAACAGTGCCATGTGGGAACTGTCAAATATTTTATTAACAGTGTCCATGTGGGAACTACCAACATTTATTTTTGAAGAGAAACAATGCCATGTAATCTTAACTGTCATATACTTTAATAAAATTCTCCAAATGTCTAAAAAAAATGCTAATAAATTTAGCAAAATATTGTAATACATACAAAAAGGTAGATTGAAGTATATATCGGAACTGTTAATTATATAATTTAATTAAAGTTTACTTATTGTATTAAGATTTATTTACATATTTGGTGTAAGGAAAAAGTTAAATTTTACATAATAAACTTTTGGAAGTAGCACTCAGGTTAAAGATTTCACTGTGATAAATGGTACCGTATTTTATCACATATAAGTCGCACATTTTATTTAAAAAATTTTATTGAAAACTCGGGGTGCGACTTATAAGTGAGAAAAATTCCTCCAGCCCCGCACTAACGTTTCATTTACTACGAATTCACGGCCCGCGGCTCGATTTCCAAACTCTTCAGCGAACAAAATCACTTTCATTTTTAAACCTGCGGTGTAGGTACATCCCTTTTCCATCAAGAAACTGTCGCACTTCTTCACTGCCACAATATCAAAACAACACTACCTGCGGCGCAAAGACGATATAATAGAAAGACGTGTAAGCAAACGCTACTGTGCTGCTATCTCTTACGCTTCACAAAAAGCTTTCGAAAATAATTGATTACCAGTTATTGACCAAAATTCGATTCCTTTTCATTCTTTTAAAATATGTTTTCGTTTAAGGATTGCGAAGGGAATTACGTAACGGAAATATTCAAATGCTTTTCTATATTTTGCACGTTTATTTGGTAAAGTGCAGAAATAACAACGCTAATACTAAAATTACATCTTAACCTAGAATTATCTTATAAGTTGAAAGAATGTGTTACGTTAGTTTTATAACCACAATTCAGCGTCTCCAATATCCAATATGGCGTGGTTATACTTCTGAAAAAAACGTGCCCAAACGAACAAGATGGAGTGTACGAGTCCGCTGGACAACAACTGAAATTTATTTAATTTCAATTAATAACGGTGAAATCTTTACCCATGAGTGCTACGTAAAAATGTAAATATATAGTTTAGCAATATTAACTTTACAATTACGGCATTAAATTTATACATATTAATATTTAACCTACGAACTATTTCTTTTCAGCTATAACCAACATGTCCCTTCAAAATCCGTTGTTAATTCGTACGGACTTTTAACAAATTATTATAATTTATTGAAAAAATATACTTAAAACTTAAAACAACCAATTTATATAGTGCTTCAGTGCTAAAAGCAAGACAAAACCTTTTTCCATATATTTTTTTATAACCAATTGAACATGTAACTCCTAGGGTGATTTTTCAAAGGTTCTTTTCAAAAGTATTGAAGATACCGTGAATGGATTATACCAGAGAGTTGTATGCTTAGCCTCCCCTTATCACCCAAGATGTTAAAAAAAATTGAGTGGTGCAAGGGTTCACCAAGCATTATCCATGTTTACTAGTCTCTAGCACATATTTTTAACCAAATATAAATATATTTTAATAGGTAAACATCTTCTCAAATAATAATATCTGAGAGGCTTATACTTAGCCTCCTCTTGTCTCCCAAAATGTTAAAAACATTGAGGGATGTGAGGATTTACCAAGCATTATAGGTTAATGTTCAATCATCTCTGGCATAAAATCAACACAATTTTTGCATGGAAAATTAATTCATTTCAATAGTCAGATGTCTCCAGAATAAAGTGATATCACAGAATGGTATCTGCGACCTCCCTTGTCTCCAAGCTATTACAAAAACGGTAACATTGGTGACTGTGTAGTTTTTGGTGAGTGAAAATTAAATTTTTAATGGCTTCTTGAGGATAATCAGACAAAACATTAATTAATATTAATTGACGCGTGATGCGTACTAACATTTATATAAATACGACTTCGCCTCATCTTCATGTGTGTTCACATCACCCCAGGCAGGGTTTTAACCTGGAAGGACTTGCTACTAGAGCCTACCAGTATGCTCCTAGGCAAGGGGCACCCACGGACACATCAGTCTAGATCGTCTTCGCCTTATGTCAGACGTCACGCCAACCCCTCCATGTGTGATAGAAGCCAGCCAAGCGGCCCAGCGCTGCTCCTGAGCTTGCTCAGTCGACGAAACCTCGCGTAGCAGAGAAACCTGCTTTTGACATGAACTGAGAGATAGCACTAGAGAGCGCAGCTCCGCCGATGAAAGGAGGAGCTCACCCCACCTTCTTGGGCCTGTGCAACTGGTTGCAAGACTACGTACAGGATATTGCCTGCCAAATGGTACCCCTCAACCCCCTACTAGATAAGGAAACACGGCGGTCGGGGGAAGAATATCGTAATGAATTTACACCCTGAAGAGGAGCTTCCAACACCTGGGAAAATTACACAGACCCCAAGGAAAGAGCCCCCTCATATTACAAACAGACGCCTGCCAAAACGCGCTGGGGGCGATCCTATACCAGGAGGACCCCTCAGGACAACCCCAGGTCATTGCATATGCCAGCACCCATTTTAACGCCACGGAACAGAGATATCATATTAACGAACAAGAGTGCCTCGCCGTGATCTGGACTGTGAGGAAGTACCGTTATCACCTAGAGGGGAAGCACTTCATACTCTACACAGACAGCAAGGCCCTTCAATGGCTGCGCGAGTCAAGAAACACCAAGACCAAGTTAGGAAGATGGGAAATGTTCCTAACAGAGTTTGACTTTGAGGTGCAGCGCTGCCTGGGCAAGTCAAATTATCTGCCAGATGCCTTATCACGCCAGCCAGACCTCGATGGGTGGGCAAAAGGATTTAAAGAATGGGAGAGAATGACTCCTCCTTCTGTCCCTACGAGAAGCTCAGAGGAACACATCCGGCTCCTCCAGCTACAACTCTGCCAGTATCGAATCAGCTACCACCAACAGAGACACCTGGACACCCAAAGAACCAACCCCAGTGATTTGAACTTCAAGATGATGTCATCTGGTCTCTAAGGGGACAACCTGGGGCCCCGTGGAAGATCTGTATACCATGAAACCTGAGGGCGGACTTGTGCCGCCACCACCATGACCATCCACAAGCGGGTCATCCTAGCATGAAGGAGATGCTTTGAGTTATAGGAGAATGGTACACATGGGATGGGATAAGCCAGGATGTGCGACAGTACGTCAACAATTGTGAGGCCTGCTGTCGTGGCAAAGCATACGCCATGGCCCAACCCACAGGAAATCCCAGTCAGCCTCATACCGCCTGGACCCACTTGGCGGCTGATTTAATGGGGAAATTCCCCAGAAGTATGAAGGGAAACCGATACTTACTGGTAGTCACAGACCAGTTTTCTCGCTGGGTGGAAGCATTTCCCCATCCCAGCCAGGAGACACAGAACATCAGAAAATTTTAAACTGAAATTTTTTACTGGAGGTACTCACTTGTCATACTGACTGATAATGGTACTCAATTTACCAGTCACAAGTGGCAAATGGCCTACAATGCAGGGAGGGGGGGTAGAGATGTGGACTACCCCCCATACCACCCCCAAGCTAACCACACTGAGCGGAGAAATCAGGATCTGAAGAAGAACCTCCCCCTTAGTGTGGGCGAAGATCACTGTCACTGGGATAAGCATTTACGCAACATTCTCTTCACTCTCAGAAGAAGAAACAATGAGGCAGTAAATATCAACCCCAGCCAGCTCCTCCTGGGATTAAATCTCTGCCGCCCAGGTGACTGTGGCAGTGGGAACAGGCTTCCACAAAGGTGCTGCAACCAGAGGATGTCAGGTTGGCAGACCTGGCCCGGACCATGAGGGCGCACGCCGCCCAAGACCATTACATAGCCCACAAGTACCCGCAACCCGGCACCGTGGTGAGAAGCTTCCAAATGGGCAAGACTGTGCTTCTCCGCAGGCACGCACTTAGTAAGGCCAAAGGTCAATTTAGCACGGTCTCGCTGACAAGTGGGAAGGGTCCTACATGATTGTTGGACGCCAAGAAAATGTGTAGTGGGCAGAGGATGCTAGGGGATGAATCTGCAAAGTAACCCGGAGGGCAGATGCGCCCTTTCCCTGCCAAAACCCAAAACCGCAAGGCCGAAGCGCCGGAATCAGAGAGAGAAGAAGAGGAAGGAAGTGAGGTGATCCCCAACCACGGATGCCCACCAAAATCGAGCCACCTACCTTCCGAGAGCCCGAACTCCGATTGGACACAGACCAGAGGAGTGTCCAACACACCCTGACCAGTGTCGAACAACTAGCAATGTCCATCCGGACATTATCCTCTACTACAACGGACTTTGTACGCAAGATGACCGCCAGACACAGCCATACGACCTCCACCTGGTCTGAACTGTTGTGGCGAAGCCCCTTAGACAGGGAGACCCCGCTGCAAACCCCAGCAATCCAGCTCCATCCAGGAGAAGAACTTGCTCAGCAGAGCCGACGAGGCGGGGGTGCCCGAAGAGCCCCTGCCTCAGACGGCAACCCAGGTCACGTCCATCCAGGAGGACGTGGCCATCCACCAGGCCTTCATGCTAGACGGCGCCGAGTCCCGCACCGATGCATCACCCTCTGTACGGGAGGATGAGCCCAGCTGCACCAGTGAGGCAGGGGGCCTGAAGAGCCCCTGCCTCAGACGGCAACCCAGATCACATCTACCCAGGAGGACGTGGTCACCCACCGGGTCACGATGCTGGATGATGCCGAGACCACTGCTGTGTCACCTTCCATACTGGATGATGAGACCAGCATGGCTGAGGGGGCAGTGGTAGTAGAGTTCCTGACGGCTACCGCACCGTTGCCCCTCCAGGAGGAGACGACGCCTTATCGTCCCCCGGTGCCTGGTGGCCCCAAGCTGGCCACAGCCCGGGGATGCGAACCCAGAGACCAGTGGCCAGCCCACAAGAGAGATGCCTTCCCGCACCTGCTGCAGCGCCTCTCAGTCGGGACGTTACCATGACTCATCATGGCAACCCACTTCCATATTCACATGGCTGTATCCCCAGTATGCGTCTGTGAAGAAGCAAGGTCATCCATGCAAATCCAAGGCTCCAACCAGAGACAGCCAGTACCAGGAGAACATGAGTTGTTAAATACTCAACAGAGACAGTGTATAAACGTAAGTATTAAAACAGCTGTTAAATTGCTGTATCAGTGACAGTGACATTAGTCAAAGCCAGTAAGGGCCAACGAAAGACAGATTATATCATGCAACAGATTATAATATAGCTGTAGCTTATTAACACAACGCTACGTCAAATAACCATTCAAAGCAGTGCAAGTATCTAGTGACAGTGCATATGAGCCACATTGCAATAGACATCGTAGTTGGTAACAGCGAAACACAGATTCTCTTAGTGAAGCACGGACTTCCTCATAGGTGAAGAATGAATACAGATGATTTCTTGGTTACTAAAAGACTTCCTAGCAAAAGCAAAAATTTAAAATTGTTATAAATACTTTGAAATGCTATGGTGTATCTTTGAGGGTAATATTGTTTTTATCTTCTGTAAGTGGTCCGTAAGTCAATTGGTTAGCATTATTAGTCATTATAAGGGTACTCGTGTTGTAAATATTAGGTAGATACAGGCCAGCCTAGGTAACACAGGGCCTATAGCTGGTCCCACTAGAGCTTTGTCACACGTGAAAATTACCTGCTGTGCGACCCATAGGAGGCTACAGAGCAGAGCCACTTTAAAACACCTTGAGTGCCACTGCAGGTAAGCCAGTAGAGGTGACACACTTCTCATGAGTGGGACCTGTATACACACTAGTGTTCAATAATTTTTTTTGTGCCCACCTGTGAATTGGCTTTCTTCCAGGTGAAATCCGTTTAATTATTTTGTACATAAACACAGCCCTCAGCTGACTTGTGTGAGTGGCACGCTGATTAACAAACGAAGGGACACAAGCATTCACCTGACACCGGGCCATTACCGCGTGGCAGTTATTCTTCCCAGAGGATAAAACCCATCAGCCGGTCGCTTGCTCAGCCAGCTGGAGCGCTAGAGAGAGACAGTGGTACACCATGCAGAGAAAGAAAGTGACACGCCTAGCGCCGGAGCCAGAGGGCACAGAAGAGGAGCGCTACAGAAGCCAACCCAATTTTCTTGCGAGTGACAATACTCATCACTCCCACC
>NQII01000405.1:61129-129962 GCA_002778355.1 Clitarchus hookeri | reverse complement strand
AAGGGGGGGGGGGGAATTGATGCATGATGCGTACTGACTTTTACACAAATACAACTTTGCCTCATCTGAACGTGTCTCCACGTCATCCCAGAAGGGGTTTGAACCTGGAATGACTTGCTACCAGAGCCTACCAGCACACACCTAGGTAAGGGACACCCACTGCACTGATATGCAAGCCAAGAACGTCTTTTCCGTATGTTAGATGTCACGCCAACCCCCCACAGGTAATAGAAGCCAACCAAGCAGCCCAGCGCTGCGCCTGAGTTCATGCAGCCGATGCAACCCCGCATAGCAGAGAAGCCTGCTTTTGCCACGGACCGACAGATGGCACTAGAGAGCGCAGCTCGGCTCACGAGAGGAGGAGCTCACCCTGCCACCCCCGCACCAGAGAGCCCGTGGGCAGGTGGAATATATGTCCGTGCACATCAGCAGAATGGCAGTTCATTCTCAGCAGCTAACTCCACCACCTCATGTGCTGGAGCTCTCTGCAGACATCGATGTCTTCCAGTGGAACCACCGATACCTACCAGACATCTTCAAGACCTTCACCAGCAACCCCCAAAGAAGTCTTCACTCCTTGAACATCCACTACTCTTCTGGTAGTGCCACCTGAGTACTTTCTGGACAACAACATCAAGTTAGTTATGGTCAGATAGTTTCATAGCTACCTAGCCGCATCTGCTCTTGTCTAGTTTAGACCCAGTTCCCCTTCACCTGGTTTATCGTAGTCTACTTCCATTACAGTCTTTGTTAGTTGCGAGTTAGTACGGGCCACCATGTATATTTCTTCACAGGAATAAACACGTTTTCTATAGAACCTCCGAGTACTGATTCTAGGGTGACTGTGACTTTATCCCCCATAGACATCCGCCCACCAGGGAAAAGCAAGAGACCGCATCATGAAAACCCAATTGCCGAACCTAGAGTAGGATTGCGGACTCCCTTAACCGGGCGCACTTACTTCCCAAATATACCCATTAGACAGCCACCCATATTGTGCACCTGGTGTACAGTACGGTAGATCTCCAACCACTAGGAACTCAATCCACAAGCCGGCTAGTCAACCAGCCCATCCAATTCACTCCACCTTACGTGCTGAACTGTCGCCAGAAGGAGTGGTAGACTGGCTCTGGATGTATGTCCACCTTTGGACCACACCCACGTCGTTGTCAGACATTCAGGGTAAACCCACCGCTCTAACCACAGCACTGAACGGTTGCCGGTTGGAGTAATCGGGTACGACTCTGGTTGGCTCGGCCCCGACTGGCTTTACACCTAGCTAGGGATCCTCGTCGCCAGCTCTTCCTTAACGTGGCAGACCTTATTTCCTACCTCTATGCCATACACCCATAGGAGTTGTGCGAGTGGCAAGCTAGGAAGGCAGCTACGGCCTCTGAATCCTATGTGAGTTGTAGCTCAGCCCCAACAGCCCTCTGCAGCATAACCTCCCCAGGAACGAGCTCAAGCCGCCCCCGACAACTGGTGAGGCTTCATCTCCCAGTCCCCCTTGGTCCCTATTTCAGTCACTTTATAAGACCTCTGGCGAGTCGCACCAAGTGGGTGTTGACTTCCGTCAGGGGCTCTATGTCTCACTGGATATAGCGAACCCATGGTTCCAGCACTGCAGGATCAGCAGTCCTCGTGGCTACCATCAGCACCACCAGCTGCAGCACCACCCCCGCCCAATGACAGGGCACGAGTTCCGGCCCGTTCCAGCAGCAACAGCGGCTGAGTCAGGAGCTACCCTGGACCATGCCTAATACAGGTAATCCAGTGGCTGTGTGCAAAACCGTAGTACAAAGGACAGTTAAGCTCACAGTAGACTTTGTGCCGTGCCATCAAGCCATGCGTCCTAGCATATATACTGTCCGTGGTCTGGCGAGCAGCCAATAAAGCCAGCCCAGTCATATCGCCTGTGTCTCTGACCGACACACAAAACCATGCCCAACCTTGATGTCATTGTCAGTTACCCAACATCACACGTCACAATAAACAGACTTCTTCCAAATAAAATTATACTTAAGAAAAGTATGCTACCTCCTTTGTTGCTAGTCAATTACAAAGCTGTTACATTGAAGACAACTTACTTTTTGCTGAGCTGAACACTGAAATTTTTAATGGCACTTTACAGAAAAACCAAATAATTTTTCAATGTAACATTAACAGACATCTTTCAAATAAAATGATACCACTCAAAGGTATCTGCGACCTTTATTGCAAGTCACTTACAAAACTGGAGACAACTTACTTTTTTGTTGAGTGAGAATTAAAATTTTAATAACCTTTTGCAAAAAAAAAAAATGATATTTCAAAAAAATATTTATTATGTTGAAAACAGATGCCTACCAAATAAAATGACCTAACAATTACAAAAACAATAATATTGGATGCAGCATGATTGTTTCTGCCATTGTTACAAATGGAACAAATTTGTTTATACTGCACACTAAATTTAACATTCGATGTAAAACTTTAATTATAAATTACAAACCTTGGTTTTGAGATACAGCTTTTATATTGTACATAAACTCTACTTTGTGAAATCCATGTCACCGAAAAACTGGATTTAACTGATGGTATAAATGTACTGAAGTCCACGTTGGTCTACTGAAGGTCATGTTGGTCTGCCATTATTTAAAATGGAGAGTAATGGGGGGAGGAGAAGACTCAAAGTGAGGAAGGGAGAATGTATCTGGCTCTCATCATTTGTGATTGACTGGCAAAGAAGAGGGGTAGGCTACAGTGGAGGAAGACTTGCTCTGGTTGCATGCCGCTGCTGGTGCATGTGATAAAAGCGCAGATTGTTATAAAAGCAATGTGATAAAAGGCACTGATGTCCAGAGTTGTATCTGTAGGCTGCCATGCGGCTAATGGCATGTCCAAAAATACTAACTGTAATAAGTTGTCAATGAAAAGTGATCAAAAACGAAGAGAAATACATATTTTTATTACACAAGCAAAGTGAGTAGGCAAGCGAACAATAGCACAATGGCAGGACAAATACGTGACGGTAGTTGCTAGTCACGTTGTGAGCGGAAACATTTGGCCACCTGAGGGGCGGAGGGTGGGCAGAGTCAATAGGTATTGGATAGCCCTGGCAGCTTAAGGGGGTGGTATTTATACTTCATTTCATATAGGTTCACTCAATTTTAACAGTTCTAGAAATCTAGCACCGCAACAATATATCCTTCTGCTAAAGCTGTTCTATCTATGAAGAACTCAAAGTGTGCAAACAAATGTTTTGATCGATGTAGGTAGGTTACCATTCCAGCTTACTTAATTTTTTTATTGCCAAGTTATACTGCTGGGGGTCTGTTTATTTTATTGAGGGTGGATGTAGCTGGGAAAGACTTAAGTTTAACATCTTTCATGAAACAGTATTGTTTTGCAGCACTTCTTATGAGATGGTATAATTTTGCATTACGTTTTAATGGGCCAGTGGAAAATTTTGTTCGCACGGATGTAACATTCAAATTATTACATCGTGTAAGGTTTTAACCTCACCAAAAGAAGAAAATGCGATAAATATTATGTTGTTCATACAGATGCGAATAATAAACCCATTCCTTATGCACGTTAATATTTTTGGTGAAGCTAACCTTATACTTGATGGATTTTCCATATATCAAATGTGTTATTTTTAAACTACAAAACAGCATTGTAATGGTGGTTTTCTAGGCCACTTACATTAAATATATTCAATAACCCTTTCAAAATACACTATTTACAAAACACACTGACTTACGGTCCGTAATTTTTATTTGTAACTCCTGAACACATGGTGGCAATCCTTGGACAAGCTTGTCTGTCACTGATACAAAATAATTTGCAGAATAATTCAGTAAATATGACACTTCACTGGTTTCCTGAGATTAATAAACTGCGGAATGAAAATACACGTTGGCTCTTCATGATGGTACCGAAAATGGTGGGCCAAGCCTTACACATAATATTACATTTCACGCAAGAAAACACACTAAAAAGGCATTCCTACAACCAACTACACTAAATGAAAGTAAATACAAAAATCATTAACGACTGATATAATGTTCCGATAACACCAGTAAGGTACTCGCATAACATAAAGAAAAAGATCACATGCACAATGGCGTTCGAAAGAGCTGGAAACGTTTCACTGTTCGTAGCTGTTCGTATGCTCCGCCATAATTGCTAAACATATTTTAAAACTAATTTGTTAAAAGCCAAAAGAAAGTACATTACCATACATAAAAAACATAATCTAACCACAAATGTTGTAATAGTTTTGAGTTACTATATTTTCTTCCATAATCATCATCAATATCACCAACACAATAACATACATCCTGCAACAACTCCAGTTGATGCAATACTTTGCAAACAAGAGCATTTACTGTTTACATAGTGTGTAAGTTGGTCACAGTCTAGGTACATGAAATGCAGTATATTTGTAGATATACCCTACATCAAGTAAAGTGCAAACCAAGAGAAATGTACAGCAACCAAAAAAAGTGCAAGACATTAATTTTTCTACCAATTTCCGCCAATTTTTTTGTTTATTCACCCAGATTTTTTTTGGTTCCTCAAAAACGAGTTTTTATAAAAAGACATTTACTATGAATGAGGTCGATATGGAGAGGTCTGTCCACTGTGTCTGTATTAGTCTGTCCACTGTAATTTGTGATAATTTGTATTGCATTTGTAGTGTTTTGTCATCAAAATGACACCACTTCACTCTCAATGTGTGAAGATTGTGACTTTGTAACATTGGAGGGGCTTATACTTTTAGGTATCAGTCAGGACAAATATCTTTTTAGACAGGCAAAGTGGAGGTTGCCTCAACCTTGGTTAGCTGTAACTTGCTGATGCTTTCCTCCATTTTTAATCTTTGGTGTTTGTATGATGCTGCACTCTACATGTGTTGCAGCAGTATCAAGAGTGGACCCAGGTGCTGCCCATGCAAGTATGTATGTAGCCTAGACTAACTGGCCTGGAATCCGGAAAGTCAAACTTTTTGGGGCTCGCAAGTCAAAGATTCAGCATTTAGCTAAAATAGTTGTGTTACTGCATCATTTTGTATAGTTGTGGCTAGGGCTGTGGAGTCGGAGTGCGAGTCGGTTAAACCATAGCGACTCTGACTCCAACTCTGCCTTGGCTGACAATTCTTATATTTTTTGCAATTAACTTATTTTAATATTGTTAGTTCTATACTACTAATACAATTAACTTCAGTGATGTTTATTCCAAATTAAAGCATTCAGACTGCTGCAGGAAATACTTTCAAAGTAACCAAAGTTCTCGCACTTGGCTTTTTTTGTTTTTGTTTTTCTTCACAAAACTATAACTAGAAGACCTGGTTTGTTTTTTGTTTTGTTTTTGATAATATATATTTTGTCCACTGCTGCAAATCAGCTCTAGTCCCCACCCTGTGAAATGATTAATATCCATTGATTACGCATTACAAACACACAAGCTTTAATACCACATCAAAATATAACTGAATTGTCCATCACCAAATAATTTGGCTGACTGATGCAAAAATACATGTTCGCTGGTTACACATGGACAAAAAATTGTTTCGAACTGATTTTATTTGCACAAAATGCTAATAGTTGACTTTCAAAAGCATTTTTATTATATTGTATTTTATATTTGGTTCATGTTGAAAACGTAATGTGCAAGTACGAAATACGTGTTATCTCGAAACTCTTTTTTTCTCCATGATGTTTGTAAACACTTCTCTGTTTATGAATAAAAGGTACTTTGTTACTGGAAAAATCACATTTTAACCAATTTCATAGAATTTTTGCGTATATCACTATTAATTCTCAGTTTTTGCGTTATACGTTGTAAAAACACCATTCGCAATAATATCATGTCCCTAACTATCAGCAGTACCTATTCGGTGAATTTCACACTTCACCATTTTCCGAAGTTCCTAATAATAAACAACCGTCAGCTCTAGTTTCATATCATCTGTAAGCAAGTGGATGTTTGCCAGTCTACGTGTGCCTAAGTTTACAAGTGAAGTGTTTTGACTCGGAAATTATTCAATGTCTAATAAGGGAAAGTCTGCTGTGTTTGAGCATTTTACCTTAACTCATGATGGAAACCATTTTGTATGTCACTGCAAGAAACTGCGATACAAGTGCTCCTACGAGAGCTTCCAATTTAAGAAGACATTTACAACACTTCCATCCAGAAGTATTCCGAGCTGTGAATGAGAAAAATAGCAAAAGCAAGGAACAGACCACCACTTCCAGCAAAGCAAAGGATGAAACAACTTTTCAGACATCAGTTGCAGGATTATTTGTCAGTGATAAAGTAACTGTAACAATGACAGCTGACACTTTTAAAAAATGTATTGTAGAACTTGTTGGAAAGGACGCTGCACCTTTATCATTATTTTCACGACCAGCCTTTGTAGGTCTGAATGGAGAAATGGCCAGAAGACTTGGCATTTCCGTCGAAAGAGAAAGCTTTAGAAAACTGGTGATTGAAGAAGATCATAACCAAAAGGAAAAGTTTAAAAAAAAAAATGCTCAAAGGATGCTTTGTATTTCTAAAAATGGATCCATGCACTCGCTACTGAGTAAACTATTTTGCAATTAATCTTCAATTTGTCTGTGACAACAATGATTTTGTTACCAAGACACTAGCAGTAAAAGACACAGAAGCTCGCCACATCAGCGAGTTTCTGCAGAGATTAGTGGAAAATGTTCTGTAAGGTTATGAGCTTAAAAAAGAACAAGTTCTTTGTATTGTAACGAAATGTGTTTCAAAAATGTTAAGTACAATTAAGCTCATGAATGCAGATAATGAAAGCGATACCCAGCTAGCAGAAAATTTCCAAGTTATAGAAATGTTTGTAAATAAAGAACAATTTCCTGTCCCTGCACCAGAGGAGCAATACGAAATTGCCACAGAACAATATGATGATAATTGAGATGATATTGTCAAGTCTCCTGCCATGTATCCCAAATTCATCACATGTGTTGTGCACACACTGCAACTGACAGTAAGAGATGGTCTGCATGTTGGACATGCTGCTGCTCTAATCGCTAAAGTGAGAAAATTAGTGAAATCGGTTGGGGATTTATTTTTGTGTTGTGTTGGTGTGTGATGATGAGATGGGGTAACTGCATATACACACAAAATATATATCGTAGTGTACAAGGTGTGAAGTGACACAATATTCCCTCTTACACATATAAAAAATTCCTTCTCTCTCCAGTCAACCCCCACAAACAAAATATATCACTGGCACTTGTGGAGAATTGGTTAAATGAGAAAGAAAATTGTCTGAGCAGAACCTAGGGTGTAGTAGGGTACTAGTCTATACCATTTGCTAGGAAAACACTAAAAATACCTCATTCATCAGTTTTAAAATTATGAAAGTCTCTGAAAATTAAATTGTTCCACATTAAACACACTCTTGCAAATAGTCAAATTCCCTTTGTCTGCCACAGTATATATAACACAACTGAATTCCCATTTAACAAACATAAACACTGTTCATTCCACAAGATATACAGAAATTATTTTAATTTTCCCCGGTATGAACGCCAGCCAGTGTATATGACACTCCTTTGTATCTCAGAGTACTCTAATGGGCAGAAAGCCTTCCATAATTCAAACATCAAATTATTAGTAAATAATTGTGTTGAATGACTGTTCAAACTGATTAAAAACATATGTCACTGTGAGACAGGATGTTCAAAAGTATTTAAAAGTGTTCCAGGTAAAGTACTTATAGTTTTGCTGGGTATACCTTCCCTAGGCCATTATTGAAAAAAGTACAAGTTGCACTAAACTAATATCTCCTCATAAAATTGTAATCCAGCAAATATTGGGCCTCTTCTTCACTTGCCCTCTGCTCTTTAATACAGAATAAGTTTCATAACATCATTTAACTTTTAATACACTTTACTTTAGAAAATAAAATTTTCATTTGAGCAGCATTTTAGAGAGCAACTGGTCCAGATGAAGCCTAATCCGAGAAGAAAGAAACTAGGCGGACTAGCAACCCACTTCCCAGATTTTGGCACAAATTCACGCATCCAATCACAGCCCGCATCTGCCCTGGAGCTGTCTGAGATGTGGATAACGTGAATATGTCAATGATATTTACCTGTCAAAATCATAGGGTAGCTGCTGACGTAACCAGAGTTTTTGTTTACATAGCGCCTGTCCTCGACACCGAGTATGTACTCAGCTCTGGCACTTCTGAGCCTAAGAATTACACTTATAAATAACAAACAGACATATTCAGACAACTTTTCCTATAAAATAGACAGATTTATACATATTGTGTTCATTTTTCACTTCTTTGTTTGTAAACAAACAATGTTTACCTTTACAGTGACATCTCTATGAAAATAACTTCTGTAAAACCATGACTTGGCAGAAAACATGTAAACAAACAATACTTCCATATTAAAACACAAAATTATTTACATTACACTTCAAAACACGGAAAAATACTTCAAAACACATAAAGCATAAAATAAACAAACATACATTTAGAATCCCTACATTAGTTACTACAACCAGGACACCAAAAATTGACTCCATTTTAAAGAGATGTGCTGGAAAAGGTGCGATTGTAAATCAAGCCACACACTGAGGCAGTACCTATTCAATGATTAAACACTTGCTTGATCTAAAACCTTTTCTTGTTGACACGGCCAACCCACAAGTAACGCCAGGTGATGTCCAATGGGCACAAGTGTCAGAATTGGAAGAGCTGATTCATCACCCATTTACTGTAACAAAAAAACTGCAATCAGAAGGTTTAACTACAAAAATTTTCTTGAAGGAGTGGAGAAATCTGTTGTTTAGTATGAATCAAAGAGGAGGGTAAATAGCAGACTGCATAGTTGCTTCAATGAAACTAAGAGAGACACTGTTTTTAGAAAACAAGATTCTTCCGGCAGCTATTTACGAAGACCCAATGCATTGGATTCTACTGGATGATGAACATTTGGCTAAAGGGAAAGGTGCTCTGTTTGAGGTGGCAGTGAGGATGAATGGGCTTGAGCAGGAAAAGGAATGTAAGGAGGAAGAAGATGGTGGCTTGGCCATGTCTACAGCTTCGTCATCTGAAGATTATGATTTTGATAGATATTAGGATTGCCAGAAGATAGAAAAGTGCAGCCGCACAGAAAAAATTCTTCCAAACTGAGTCCATTTTGGATAATGTTTTCATTTGCACCAACAGAATTAGAAAAATTAGATCATTCAGCAAAAGTACCGGTATAAAAAGCCATTCCTTTATATCCTGAACTTGTCAGAGATGTTGCATCACTAGTAACTGCATTGCCACTGACCCAGGTTAGTGTAGAGAGGTTGTTCTCTGCCCTCAACATAAAATATCAGATTTGAGCGCATCACTGAAAGAAGACGTGACAGAGGCAATACTTTTTTTGTGAGTGAATTCTTTGTAGTGTTATTAAAAAACATTGAATGTAAATCTATATCACAGTATTCTATACCATACGGCTTAGGGTATTTTGCATTTAATTGTTAACAATTGTGTGTTATTTAAGTTCAATCTGTTACATGCGTATGTTGAAGAAATATCTTAAATTATTCCAGTTAATAAGATCTAGCTACATTTTGTATGTGTAATCAATTTCAATATTTGTTTAATGGAAAGCATTTTATTATATTAATACATCAATTAAAGAACTTATTTGTGTATTGACTGAATACATACATTGTGGCATACTTACTTCCATTAGAATTCAAAACATTTTATTTGTAAAAATTTGATGTAAACTTCAAATGTGTATTATTCTGTATAATTTAATAGTTTTTTTATTCACCTAGTAATGATAAATACTATGTCTTATTCAATCAGTTTGTTGCTTTCCAATGTTTTGGGTTTCGACTTTTAAGTCGAGGCAGAGTTGGAGATGGGGTCAGACAGCGATAAAAATGATTAGTCGGAGTTGGAGTTGAACATTTTGTTGTTGATGTGGCATTCAGTCAGTTCGGTGGACTGTATGGAAGAGACGTAACAACAGAAGGATTCTTGATAAATTCTCACCAGGAGCTGGCGTGTGTTGTATTCCAAGATGTAGAATGGTGAGTTCTAGTGACAGAGAAATAGGAGTTACGTGGGTTACGTGGAGCTTGTTTTCCTTACGTATCAACATCCTAATTAGTTGGGCTGCTTCCTCAGTGGTCAACTGTAGTACTGCATCTTCGACCGGATTTCGTGGTGTAGATTGGCTTGTGTGTGTGTTATTACCCATGGGATGATGCGTTTATGTTTCTGGCCCAAGTATATGTACTTTTGGCTATAAAAAATTACCACTTGCTGACTAACAAGCCACATAGTCCCCAAGATTGCAGACTCATGTAAGCCATCCACATCCATCTTTTGACTTCTGATCCCCAATGTCTATTGTTAAGACTGCTTTTCTTTTGGTTTGCAGGATATCACCACTTAGTGCCATGTGAATGATATTTTGGCTTGTCTTTATCACATGTGGAGGTGGAGTTATCAGCGTACTGTGGATAAAATTAGAACTTGCGGTCTTGTCTTAAGTTGCTAGGAACTTCTGTGCCTGAATTTGCACTGCTATTCGCAGGGGGTTCTCCTGTGAATGAATGACCCGCTAACAACTGGCGCGACTGGCTTTGCTGGTTTACTACTTGTAGCAGGTGGCTTGGTCTTGCCATTATTTGCAATGTTTGTGGCGGCCTGTTCCCACTGGTAAACTGGGCAGTCTCTGCGAAAGTGCCTTTTGGTTCAGTGCCAGCACTTGGGAAGTTGGTGGCCTTTTGGTAGTGACAGGGTAGTGGTGCATGGATTTGCTTCTCTGCTAGCTGGTGGCTAGGTCTTTGTCCATGCTAGTGCTTTCGCCTTTAATGCTACGTCCTGTTCCAGTATCCAGGCATGTCATATGAGCTATTCAATCATTCGTGGCTCAGGTTCCCGCAAATGGGATTGTATCTCTGGAAGTGGAAAGCATGTCATCAATTCCACACCTTTGTCTTCTTCGGCCCCAGGATGAAAGTGTTGGAACATCAGTGCCTTTTGACTGATAAAAATTTCTGCTTCCTTATAGGCTCTCTGAACAGTAGTATATAGTTCCTCGCAGAGTCTAGCAATTTCATTTTTACCCAAGAAGTACTCAACGAGGCGCTTCTCTAACTGCTGCCACGTGGTTATAAAATTACTGTATCGCTGTCACCTCTTCAAGGCATCACCGTGCAGTTGTGACTTTGCACAGGACAGCCAAAGGGCTTTAGGAATTTTGGTATGCCTGAATTTTGTAATACAGGATTGGAAGAACTGTCTTGGGCCTACTTGTGGATGCCCTGCATATTCCTGTGACAGGTTTTGATCAGGTAGCATTTATCTGGCTTCAACTGGTCGTGAGGATTTTTCAAGCATGGTATGCCTATTGGGTTTACAAATCTCTGGCATAGGAATGTCAGCCTGTGCAGATCTCTGATTTGGTTGGCCCATCCCAGTCACATGTGGTGGAATATGCTTGGACACTGTTTACACGAGATGCGTACATGGCCTGTTCCTTCACAGTCAGGGTGATCACACCAGAGTTGTCGCTAGTGGCTCTTGCAAGGATACTCAACTTCTTCCAACTCCTGGTCTTCTTTGGCAGATTCTAAACATGTAAAATTGAAATTCTTGCCACATTGCATGCACTCTAATTGGCGTTCACCCTGTCCTGTGCTATCGGGTGTGGCGCACTGGTTAGCCTTGCATGAGGTATAATCTATTGAGGGTTGGTGTGGCTGTTGGTCTGTTATCTGCAATTTTTATATTGATGCCACATGATGTTTCCTGACTCCCCGAATTTATCAATCTGAGACTAAACTGTGGCGGCTTATTGCAGGGGCTTTTAAGGTTTCTCAACTCCTTATCAGCACACTGAAATGCCCAACTTTATGTGCCAAGAAATGAAAAGCTTGATGCGCAGCCTGGGTAGGTGTGGCGAAGCTTTTTCCCCCCTTGGAACCTGGAAACTGTTACTCTATTTATGGGGTTTTCTAGTAGCATGAGCTCTTATATGGTAACTCTATTAACCGGTGGTCAGCCTGAGGAGGTGCCGAGAGGGCAACAGGGTGAGTAGTGGCACAATTAGGGGAGAAAGCAGTTGCTGTGTTGGTGGGCTTGGCAAATGGTGAGAGCCCATTTTTTATTAACTTACATTTAACAATTGGGGTGGTTGAAGGTTGAGGGAACTCTGAGTAGTGCTTGGGCGGTGTCTGCATCAAGGGAGAGATGGGTCTTAGGATATGGTAGATCTCTGCACCGTTTGCTGTCCCTGCTGAGCTGGTGTTGCTTGTCCAGGGAGGATTCTGCCAGGTGGTGGTAGTGGTACTGGTAACGGACCGTAATTGAGCAGCTAGCTCTCGTAAATGTGGACAGAATTTTTGGCCATCAGTCCTCTGTCCAATAAAACATCATGCTTTAGCAGCAGCTATCTTATCAGCCTTTGTCCTTCCTGCTCTATGGTGGGGCATAAGGTAAGGTGCTGGCTAAGTCTTAGGCAAGCTTAAGTTGATGGACAATATGGCGTAACAATGTATAATGGAAAGGCGTACCTTCCGGAGTGCCAGAGCTTCTGTCTGGCGCCGGTGCCTGGATATATGTTCCTTCCCAGTGGAGGGCTTCCCTCCATCTTGTAGGGGCAAGCCCTGCTCCCCAACTCTGTAATGCCCAGAGAAGCGTCCCAATATCTCTGGTAGCTGGATGTTCAACTGAGCTGGGTAATGTTTACAACTTGGTGTGAAGGTGAGGCACATGTTCCCTAAGGGTGGTTTGAAAAATCACTATAACCACTCTGGAGAGCTCAGAGAATGGGCACTATTGCTGGTAACCAAGTCCCCTTTGAGTATGTTTTGTAGCGAAGGTTGCTCTCAGCACCAGTGAAGTGGCAGTATTGCTGGGACCAGATGCCCAGTTTGAGGTAGAGAGTTGATCACTGTGTTTTTAGTGTAGCCTGATGGGTCTTGGAAGCTCAGGACTTGCATGAGGCCAAGGAAGTGATGGATCACATGGTGAGAACCAGCTGAAGAGAATGATAAAAGCCTGAGGTATGGCTTATATGAATTTATTTGAAATAAACCTCTTATAATCCTAGCCTGTGCCCGGGATGCCAGAAGTGCAGGGTAGCCAGACCACCAAGAAGGTCTGTTTCTTGTGAGAGAAATAAAGGTGCAAGTGCGACCCCTGACTGCAAAACTTGAGGCCCCTGGCACAGTCATACCAGCAAGGTGGGGCATATTTTGTAGCCTTATACTGGGAGGAGGCATCTCGAGAGAGACAGGCTTGTGTGTGAAGCATGGCGGAAGGTTTTGCTGAAGAGTCTCGAATACTGCAAACTACACTGAACAGCAAAATGAGCTGGTAGATCAGCTTGGCAGGGAAAAAAGAAATGTCCTTAGAGAGGCCCTTGTTAACCGTTGTACCCATCCAACCAGGGCGAATGAGAGAATGAGAGCAATGGGGAGACATCTTGTCACCCCATTGTGTGAGCATGATGTACGTTCAGTACCCTGGGCTGAAAGGCTGATCAAAGGGGTAGAATGCAACCAAGTTTCCAAAGAGGGCTTGCAGGCAGTGCAGGTTGCCTGCATCCAGGCGGCAGCAGACCTCTCGGGTCCACTTGTAGGAACTGAGCTGATGTTTCGGAATGTTGTTGAAGGTGTGGCTTAGCATGGGAGATGGGGGTGCAGATGAGGTGGAGGCTCATCAAGATTCACGGACATCACCCGCGATACATCAAGCATGTTTTGGTTTAGTTGATTTAAGAGAACTGTAACTTCATCACCAAAACCTAAGAAAAATGCTAAAGAGGCCTTTCACTTTTTGCAAGATAACTCTTGACTGAACTTTGGTGACAGGGAAGTTTTCTGTGCTCCTCTATCAATTCTTGATGCAGCATACACACCAAGATGCCACATTTGAGAATATATTCTAATTTTCTCTCTCTCTTTTTCTCTCTTTCTTGCTCCCTCTCTCCCTTTCCTCCTCTCTCTTTCCACCTCCCCTTCTCTCTTTCCTCTCTCTCATTTTCTCTTTCCCCTCTCTTTCCCCTCTCTCATTCTTCCCCTCTCATTACCCCATTTCCCCCCTGTGTCTCGGTGTGCATGTGTGAGTATGTGTGAGACTCATAGAGATCACTTTCTGAAGACTAAGTAAGGGCCTTGACAAAGCCTCTTATTGGTCAGGTGTTGTCTCTTGTCTAGATTGCTGTTATATACCAACCAATTTACTTCTGTAGTAGGAATGGGTCGAATAACCAAAAATGTTGATTCCGGTTCCGGTGCCGATTCTACAATTTAAATATAGGTTCTAGTATTCGGTTCTATGTATTTTGAATACTTGCCTTTTGCTTGCAACTTTATTAAACCAATGCAGGTAAAATTCATTAAATGTTTCATTTAACCTATGGAAGAATTGAATAACAACAAAGTGTGAAGATAAGTTTTAATGTATACAGATAAACTTGTTGTATTAAATTTATTTAAGGTTAGTAAATATGTAAAAAATTATTATTTTTTTACATTAATATGTGGTGATTGTGATATGTTTGGAAAGTACTTTAATTAAATAACTCATGGCCCTCAAACCAAAACATTGTTGCATGGTGTATGATAAAGGTAATCTACAAAAGTTAGTTAAAAGAAGGTCAACAGCTGTGGTGGGCGGCCGGATTCCTTATCTTTTTTTTGCTTATTTGATGGTGTCTGGGCGGCCCTTTTTTTTTTGCGTCTTTTACACAGTGACTCCCGGTTTTTTTTTTTGCCGTTCTGGAATGTGACACCTCGAAAAAAAAGTATCTTCTACCTCTCTTACTCACGGCCAGCGGCCATCCTACCAAACAAAGAAGGCTTGGAAGAATGTATAGATCGGCTAGCAGTGTTGTTTACCGGGAAGGGTTGAGAGAAAAAGAGAGAGTGAAGGCAGAGGAGTGTTGATGTAAGAGCGACAGATGAGATAACAGACTGTTCCCATACACTTCCCTCCAAACATCGCCGAACAGTTTACGACTACCACTCCTTAATTGTGTTTTTCCGTGTATAGCAGGCACCCCAGAAATTTGTTCCTTTATGTTGGGAAAATAGGGCGCGCTATACATGAGTAAATACTGTGGTTATTTTTGTAACAACAGAGTTTTGCCATTGCTGTGTAGAACCAAGAACCGAGTAATTGTTGTTAACCTAAAACCGGTTCCAAGTCAAACCTCAAGAACCGGTATAAATTGGAACCGAAGAACCGAACCGACCCATCCCTGTTCTGTAGTGATCAGGACAAACCCTACCACTTATTTATTGTACCACCTCTGTGTCTGTTCTGAAAACCCTTACTTATAACTAATTCATTCTCTTCTACTGTATGGTGCAGGTTTAACTTACTGTTTTACTTATTCTCAACAAACTATTACCCAAAGAGATTATGTCAAAGATACATCACCAGCATCATTTAGTTTTGGTTGCAGTCATTAGCCAATTCAGCTCAATAAACAACTTCCATCATCTCCTATCCGCTGTCTGTGTCTTCTTCTTTCTCCTGCATTCCCATGTGTAGGTGGGGGTTTCAGAATCTTTAGTGTTGCTTTCATCCTCCCCGAGAGGTTGAACTTCACTCAACAAGTGAATCATTCCTTACCTGTGCTGGGTGCCAGGGGACCAGCTGGTAGTTCTACTTCCATTGGACACCACTGGGGCTGGAGCGTGGTTTGCCAGTACCCGCTTCGCAGAGACTTGGTTACAAGCTGGTGGTGCAGCTTCTCTTGGATCTCTGATGAAGTGGAAGTGGAGCATGTGCCGCATCCTGGGCACCTGTATCTGAAGAGAGAGAGAGTCACTCTCTGGGAAGCCCACCCTCTTCCCAACAACACACACAAGCCCTGTTTGCTTCCACTGACCATGCCTGGGTTTTAATTTAACCTGCCACTTGCTCCCCACTGTGTTGGGTGAAGGAAGGCAGAGAAAATAGCCTCTGCCCAGGCCTGGCAGACTGTGAGACAGGAATTCTGCTTCCAACCAGGTCTACATAGAATGTCTAGAGGAAACTACCCACTGAAGGGCGAATACCCAGTCAGCTGTTATGCCTTGGACTTCACTTAGCTGCACTAGCATACCCCCAGAATCCATACAAGGCTGTTTTAGTGTGCCTTGGGCCATTCCCCCCGCCCAAGAAAAACTCTTTAACTCACCCCATAGCTGCATGCTGCAACCCATTTCCTCCTGTACCAACCGTACCCAACCACCCTGCACACACAGCCAATGGATTTGACCCTGTCAGGTCTCCCATTCATCCATCCAGCAAACCAGCTGCCCTATAGCCCAAGATGAGAATTATTAAAATCCCCAGCAGACAACACTGTAGACCGAAAATTCCAGTCAGTGGAGCATACCAAGTTTCCTGGCTCCAAAGGAGAGGGGGAGGGACGTTTCCTGTCAAGTAACAGGTGTGGTGTAAACCTAGGTCTGTAAAATGCTGGTCACCCTCCTAATGGCAAAGATTTCAAGGTGTTTTTTTACTGCTGGCTTCTAATGTATTCCCTTCTTTTCTCTCAACTATCCTTATGTTTGTCAGCCTTCAAATTTTTATTATCTCCTGAGAAACTTTGTGATACACTAGCAACCAGACTTGCAGGAGGTAAATTTTCTTTAGTACTGTAAACCAGGGCTACTTTACTCCTATGGAGGCTACTTTGATCCAATGAAAAAATATGTTTCAGAGCTCTCTAGCGAGCACTCTGGTGACCACTGTCAATTGCTTGTACCGTGACAACATAGATGGCACCACGTGGCCTAAAATAAGTCTAGGTTCTGAAAATGTTTGGTACCCATAAATAGTCTACATACATACACATTGCTAGAGGGCTGACTGTGCTCCAGTAGATTTTTTCGTAACTTTTGCATGGATTTACGAACTGGAGCAAAGTAACCCGCCCCTATGGGTTACTTTGTCCCACTTTACAAAAATTCATAAAAAATAAATGTGTAGTTCAATATCAGTTACATCTGTGTCGTGTCGAGCCAATGACTTATAGATAACATTTAATGTATTAGCTAATTTTTTTAAAATAACTAATTGAAAATTTGCAATTCTTTCTTTCTGTAAGTCACAAACATGGTATTTTTTTTTTTTTTTTTTTTTTTTTTTTTTTGCGGTTTTATAGATTTCCTGTATTTTATAGTTTTTCCCTCCATTTTCTTTGTAGTGATCTCTTGTCAAGTTCTGACATATTAGTACTTGCTGTTTTTATTTTCCCTTCTTCTACACACTTTTTGTACTGTTCCCATTCCGCATACTGGTCTTCCTTTTCCCTACCATGTTAGCCTAAAAAAAAGGTGTAGGATATTTCTTATCTTGATAATTAGAATTTATTTACTAAGTCTCAAGATACAACATTTTTTTAATTTTTATATTTTGAAAGTGACATCTGCAATTAAGAGATAAGCCTTAAAATGAACTAAAACAATTATTTTTTTTCAATACTTTTGAAACAGGCTTTTAAGAAGATTATATCACCAAATTATGCAGTTTCTTATTACCTGTAACCTCTGTTACATGACGTGTATTCACTGTTACACTAAATATGTAATAAAGGATACGTCTACGGAGGATACATTTTTGAATTTCTACACAGAACAATTCTCTTAGTTTGAGGTTTGATGTATCATTCGTAGACAAATGTTGAGAAAAAGTATTTTCTGTTTTTAATTACTATTATTTACTATATCTATTAAAATAATTGCCTAGTGAATGGAGGATACACAAAGTTTCTTACACAATTACATAATTCCTGTATAAACTGGAAAATCTTCATGTAAACAACACACAAGATACATTTACTCTCATAATAATTCTAATATGACTTTTTTCAAACAGACAACAAAGAGAATAAATGTAAAGGCTGCTTCCAAGTGGCAGTTATGCAACAAACATGTTACATGCATGGAGGATACACAAAATACTGTAACAAAATCTTTAATTCTGCCAGTTTATTTCTTTGTTTTAGAGTGACATTCAAATTAACTGCCCACCCAGAAGAAAGCCTTCGTGCGACCCAATATGTACAACAATAAGTCTGTTTGCTGCATTACCACTTTCTACCAATCCTTCAACATCACCTTTCTTTTGCTGGCACTTCTTAAATGTCAAATTAGTGTCAATCCACGTTTCGTCAATGTAAAATATGTTTCTGCCTTCTCTCTTCTCAGCTGTTTCATTGTTGTTGAATACTTTGAACGCCACACGATGATGTCAGCTCTTTGAACAAGAAACACCCCCTTCTTTTGTGATCTTTTCCACAAGAAGCCCATAAGCCCATGTCTTTGAACAGTCTTCGTAGAGAAGACTGACTCCAATTTAATAAAACAACATCATTTATTTTCCAAAAATTAACTCAAACCATTATCAAATAATTAAAATACCCGACTAACAAATAAAAAATAATGAGAGATGCTTTTGTGACATGTAACGGAGGTATACATGTCTATTTTCCACAAGTAAATAAAAAAAGCATCTCTAAAAAAGTTTATGCACTATGATGCAACCTTTAAAACAATTACAAAATAACAATGCTGTGAATTTTGAGAAGTGGATTTTTCAGCAAGTTTTACCAAATCTGCTACCAAATTCCATGATAATTTTGGACAATGCACCATATCATTCCAAGCAAGTAGAAAGGCCACCTTCAGAATATGATGCTAAGAAAGAAATCGTGGCATGGTTTAATGAAAAGGGGTCTCTTGTGACGAAACAATGAGAAAAGCTACTCTCATTGAATTGCTTGAAAACCATTGACCAAAAGAGAAAATGTTCGCTGTCGACACGGTATTCTAGCAACATGACCATACTGTACTTAGATTGCCCCCCAATATGTGCGATTTCAATGCCATAGAACTTGTCTGGGCTAAGATTAAACATCATATCAGAGCTCACAACATGATTGGAGATTTATCACTGCAAGTCTTACAGAGGCTAACAATAGAAGACGTAGAAACCATATCAAAGGAAGACTGGGTGGGATATTGCTGACACGTTGAAGGAATTGAAGAATAGTACTGGAAGAACAACTGCCTCATGGAGTTAGTAGATGAATTCTTAATCAAACTGAATAGTAACAGTGACGACACAGATGATGAAAGCGAAAAAAATTTGCACCATGACAGCTGCAGTGAGCAAGAAATTTTTAGTGAATGTGATAGGGACAGCTCTTGTTTAGCTCAGCTATTGTAAATATTGATACTATATTATATCTTGCTGATACATGTACTCTACAGTCTCATTAATTTGTTTTGCCTAATCACTTTTTAATTAGTGAGCTAGAAATAGTTTTACTTTTCCTTAAGCTTCCTCAAAACAGTGAATAAACATAGTTAACAAGGCTATGCTAGTCATAATCCTAGTATGTGTTATCAGTTTGTAAAATTGCTATCCACTTTTATTTGTACTTATACTATTACAGCCCTCCCAATGACACCAACAGTAGAGCTGTGCCAGCCTTTATGGTAAGGAAGCTATCTGGAAATGAAAGCCTCATTGGAAAAGATGCTCAAGTTTCACTGTTTTTCAAACAAAGTTTGTAGTTTTTGCCCCAAGCTTCACCCTGCTGAGATAACAATCCACCAGCTTGACATTGATGATGGTATGATGGGAAGAAGAAAGGGGAGGGAGGGACTGTTTTCATAGATGTGCCAAGCCTTTCCATTCTCTCTCTCTCTCTTCTGTCTCTCTCTCTCTCTCTCTCTCTCTCACAGCAATAGAGCAAAATCATGTCTGATCAGTCACAGTCGGGGTGCCTGTTAAACAGCAGGCTGTGGAAACCATTGTGTGGTGTGTCAAGCCAATCCTCCTACCTAGTGTTCTGGAGATCAAAGACACACACCTGTGGAAAGGCTGCTTAATAGATGAGTGACTGATCATAAGATAACACAAATACAAAGTGGATTTTCTGTCTTGGAAAATTCTTGTTACTCTGCCTTTCTAATTTTAACATGGCTATTTTGTCTTAATGATATAATTTTTTTTGCCTTTTTCACCCACTCTCACCAGCAAATCAGATGTTGGAAGTCTGGATGATCAAGTCTTTATGCATTGCTTGTCAATATGCATGATCAGTTTTTTGTTTTGGTCCCTTGGAAAACTATCCATGCAGGTTACAATGTATTTCAGTTTGACTTAGGTGTATATTAAAATGGTTTTATTACATTTTTCTGTTATAAAATTATTTCCCACAGGTTATTAAGAGATATTATTATATAAAGTATATTCATTATATTTTATTAAATATTTATTATATAAAGTACTCTCTGTATGTAACTTTGATATATCAGTTTGTCAATTATATATACATATGTGTGTATATATAAATAGTGCATTATTTATTGATGGTTACATTTTGCAGCTTACTGTTTAAAGAGTTAGAGGAAATCTTTTTAGCAGAATTTAATCTTGTAAAAATGATATACTGCACTTGAAGATGCAAGTATTATTTGTTGGAAACAGTTTGTTGTGCAATCAGTGGACTTATATTTTTTCCTGTTATATATAACTGAAATTAAATGATTACTGGTATCTATTCGACTTCAAAACTATTCGCATGTTATTCGGAAATTTTACTATTAGATTCGATAATATTTGAATCCACTATTCGCACACCTCTAGTAAACAGAGGCATTACTGTATTCTCAAATAATATCATAAACTGATTAATGCTGAAGAGCTTGTAAAGATAGCATTTTGAGCTCACTTATGTTTCAAATTAATTTCTCTTTGCAAATACAGCTTGATTCATTGAACTACTTCTTAATGGAAATTTTAATTTGTACACCTATTTATAGAAACCAGTATAAATTTTGCTTTCTATTAAGATATAAGATTTTGAAACATGGTACCAAACCATGTACTTAACCTCCTAAACATGAGGAAAATCTACAGCATTAATGGAATTTAAAAATTTGGAGATACAACTTATTAATAAATATTTCATTGTAAATTCTATTAATTTTTAATTTTAACAATATGACCTTAAAAAACACATAAATTTAATGTGTACAGTCTTTAATTTGAAGCTGCTCTTTACTTTCATACCACTTGTGCTTTGACAAAGTACCATACGTACACTATCTGATCAAAAGTACTTGGATACCTCTCTGTAGTTGTAAACTAGTACCTATATGTCACTACAACTGCAGCTACCACTATAAAAGGATACAGATGGCTCAATGTTGGTCAGTGCTATGCAATACTGGCAGAATGGGTGAAGCAAGGGAGCTCGGTGACTTTGAATGTCGTTTAGTTATTGGTTGCCACATCATTAAGTAATCTGTCAAGACCATTTCCACCCTTCTCAAGTTGCCCAAGTTGACAGTCAGGGATGTGATTATGAAATGGAAACGGGAAGGCACAACCACAACAAAACCATGGTCGGGTAGGCCACATGTGTTGACTGACAGGAACCGTTGAGCATTGAAGAAGGTGGTACGGAAAAATTGCATGTTACTATGTGATACCATCATCCATTGATCCCAAAATACCATTAGTTATGCAGCTAGCACAATTGTGTGCTGGGAGGTATAAATGACTGAGGTTCAAAGCTCAGGTACGTGCCCAAAAACTGCACATTTTGTCTGGCGAATGTGTTTAGGGTGTAAAAAGCACCGCCACTGGAATATGGTCAACTGGAAATACCTGATGTTGAGTGATGAAACATTCTATGCCACGGGGCAGTTCAGTGCAGTGGAAGGGTTTGGGTGTAACAAATGTCAGGTGAATATTAGATGCTAGCATGTATAGTGCTCACAGTAAAATTCACCGGAGGTAGGGTGACAGTGTAGTAGTATTTTTCATGGTAGGGACTTGGTCCTCCCATAATACTACAGGGCACGTTAAAGGTGGTAGCTTATAAGGACATATTTATCGTCTGTATGTTTTTTTTTGGTAAAAGACCAGTTCGGAGATAACTATGTGTTTCACCATTACAGTGCTACCTCCCATAAAGCACAGTTTGTTCGTAAGTGGTTAGTGAACAGTAGGGTTCTGGAAATGGACTGGCTAGCCCAGAGTCCTAACCTCAATCCCATCGAACACCTCTGGGATGAACTGTAATGGTGACTACATGCCAGAGCCTGACAACTCGCATCAGACAGTACACACACAGCTACAGCACTGCAGGAAGAATTGTCGGCCATTCTCCCAGAGGCGTTCTGAAACCGGGTTGACAGTCTCTCCTGCAGGGTTAGAGCTGTAATAAAGGCCCAGAAGGGTTGGCCCATATTAATTACACTACTGGACAACATATGTGAGGGACACTTAGAGCACATTTTTACATAGGTGTCCAGATACTTTTGATCATATAGTGAAAGTTAATATAGCATATTTGTCAGTTTAGCTATCAGTATATAGTTGCATCATTATTGTCATAAGTAGCGTGAGTGTAACATAACCTATGAGGTCTACAAAATCTGAATTTTGCCATCATATATTGCTCTACTAAGGTTTTTTTTTTTCCAGAAACCAAAATTTTTTTTATATAGCCCTGTAATTTACTTCTTATTGTTTATTTTAACTACATGTTAGGGTATATTTCTAAGGATCAGTTAAGGTTAAAATGTTTAGTGTAATAATGTAAGCAGTTCACTGTATTGAATTGCAGTGTTGTATTTTTACTTTAGATACAGTATAATGTTGTTAGCACTAGCAATAATACATTATGATTTTAGTAAGTTGTACAGTGTCATCTTAATGCACATTCTGGGTCCTCATTGGTTGTGCACACAAAGGTGGTTTTGATGAGGAAGCTAAACCAGTGATTGTGTGCAGCCACCTCACATCATCATGCATCACTCAGTTTGCAAATACTGATTCAGAACTCGAGTGGCCAGACCCCACGGTAATCATGGAGGTCTTAGCTTTGCTCACATCTTTTTACATAATTGTTCTATGTAGAACACAAACTTAGATTTTTCATTTGCAGATTTGCAAAGTTACCTAATAAGATACTATGACAGATAAAAAGCATGTGGCTTTGAATCAGCTACTGCTGAAGTTTGAGTTGGCAGTGATGGATATGTTGTAGGTAGAGGATTCATGGAAGAGCCTGGAGTTTATTGTGCTACGCCACAAGGATATGAAAGATGTGTTTGTCCTCGGCAGCCTGGAGGAGATTCAGCAGACCCTGGATGACAGCAACATTAACATGTACACAATCATCAGCTCTCCACACGTGGGCCCCATCAAGCCTCGTGTTGATGAGTGGGTCCGCAAGCTGCAGCTCTTTGGGGAGACGCTGGTGAGTATATGTAATGGCTGTCTTCCTGCTATACAATGTACACCTCGTGAGATATGTTGCTTCTTCTACATCGTGAGCTTTAGATAAGCCATAAGTATTTTTCCATGATACTTGCATTTCAACTAGTTGATGTCATATAACTACAAGCATATATAGAGGAAAGAGCATACCATTTATCATTCACTGCTGCTGGGTACGGGGAAGAAACAAATGTTTATAAACTGTGGGGTTTTTAACAAATACATAATGACGGCCCACCTGTTTGAGGTACCTTCAGCAGGCTGGCCTAGTCCAAGCTTCCTCCCCCCCCCCTTATGGACCGGAATGCTGGAGTCCCATTGACAGGGAGAGATTACACAAGTGTAATCTTTGTACGGTCAAATCTGATCATGACTCTCTGAGTTTTTGGAGGTGCTGGACATTCCCACAGGTAAGGTATTTGAGTGGATAGGAGAGAATGTATCTCCGCAAAACTCTAGCCGTCGGACTTCCTTGGCAGGTGCAGTGATATGAGTGATGCACAATTTCTGCTTTGGGAGTGGTAGGGAAAGTGGAGAGAGAGCATGAGGGATGTTAAGGCAGGTGACAGTGACCATTCCTTGATAACACCTTTTCGTAGCAAAAGTGATGGTTGTCTGCTGGGCGGGGGTGGTGCTCCTTAGTCTTGCCCTTTCCTGACAGATTGAGTATACCCTGCTGCCTACCTGGTCAGATTCGACAGTCTTCCTGGCCAGAGTCAGGGTCTTCCTAACTGCCTTCTCCTGCCCAGCCTTGTGGCACAGCATCCGGGTCGCAGTCAGTTAGTGTGGAATAGCGGATGTTCCATGAGGGTTGGTACAGCTTTGGGTGTCAACAAGGGCATATGATGTGGGAGGGTAAGGTATTGATTCCTGGGCAACCTCCTGGAGTTTGGCGACTTCCCTCATGGTGCAATGCCCCACACAATAGGTATCCCCTTTTTCAGGATAGTGGAGCAATCAGGATTATCGCTGGCACAGCGGTTCTCCATTGAGAGGCTCGCAGGTTGTGCTGTTGGGTGACCCCACTGCCGGCCCCCAGCAAGTACTCAGGTAGGGTGGGATTATCTCTGTCACGCTAAGTACTCTACTAAAGGTTGTATCAGTATCAGTAGTTAACACTCTCCCTCTAGTGGTGACAGACAAGGCGGGATTATCGCCATACCTCATTTCCCAAGCCAAAGAGGCATGCTAGGTGCTGAATAAACCTGTAGGGCGAAAAGGGGGTTTGGACTTGTGCACTTTTGCCAACTCCTGGAAGAGTGTGTAAGGATGTAGGTCGAAACAGTGAATAAAGCATGAAAACAGGTTTTTGAAAGATAGAGAGCTGGTAGAGAAAGACATCCAGGATGTTTATGTCTGTTTTATTGGTGAATCAGCAAAATCAGCATAACCAGCCTGTATCCATACCAAGGCCTGAAGGGCCAGACCTAGGTTGCCAATGGTTCCTAGTGAGTTAATACTCGCGGTTGACACAGAAGCTGATGGGGCGAGAGTGACACCAACGTACAGCGTACTCGGCAGGCGAGTGCAAAGGGTTAGTGGTGTGACTAAGCTAAGGTGTGCGTAGAGCTTGTAGATGGAGTAGAAGTTGGAGCACACTTGGACAGAGTAACTGTTTGCAACTGTGCTAAAGCGAACAAGCCTGTACCTTTGATTTGTGGCACATATTTATAATCTGAACCCGGGTAAGCGAGGGGGTTGAAGGAGAAGGCAGAGAGAGAGAAAGCAAGAGAGAAAGCGAGGACACTGGTTGCATGGTGAGTTACCCCTTCTTGGCCAGTGGCCAGAGTGATGTTCAACTGGCATATGTTGAAGTGCTGAGCGATGGTGTTGTAAGGGCAGTCGGTATACATGTAGTAACTGCAGGCCTGTAGGCTGCTACGCTTGCATTAAGTATTTTAGTGGCATATATGGTTAACTGAGATTGAAGAAGGGGGTTGCAGCTGTGGCGAAGGCTAGGGGATGAATTACATCACTCGTGGCATGTTAAGTCTCCTCTTTTCCCCCTTCCATTTCCATTAGCCAGAGCTCCAGGTGTGAAGACAGATGTCCTCTCTAATGGTGGCTGGCATCCTCTCTGAGTTGATTGGACGGTATGCACTCTCTCACATAATTACCTCCCTCCTGCTGATACCCATGGGTCAGATAATGAAAGTAATGGGGTAAGACAAGGTCAATCTGTGACATTTATTAAATGGGATCTGAAGGATCTGAACCGTGCCCTCAGGAATGGAGCTGTGGTACAAAATGGACTGAAAGGCTATGGTGAACTTCAAGTGTGATGGGTTTAAGAAAACTTTCCACAGCACGTGAACAAAGCTTGGTAAAGGTAAATTAATATCCCCAGAAGGGGGTTACAAAATCTAAACTCCTGCCCTTAGGGGTTCACCTAATTGAAATTAATGACTGGCAGGTTCTTTTCTGGTGGACCTATCATTCTAAAGCAAAAAAACTAAGCTTACTGAAGAATATACTGCCATGACTGATTTTAGACTAACTCGAATGTTGGCAATTCCTGCTTACTCCAAGATAGGAGCTGCTAAATGTGTATGCAGCTTCGGTTGGTGTACTTCAAGTTACAACAATAAGAGAAAAGTTACAATGGAGCTCCATTTTAGCTTTAGTTTGTTCAAAGTCCTTCAAGTCCATGTTAATGGTTGGTCATTGGCTCGTTCCTGAAGTACAGGTTCAATCACAGACTGTATGATTTAAATAGGTTAAACAAATGGCTATGTGTGTGTATGTGTATATAGGTGTGTGTGTGTGTGCATGTGTTTATATATATATATATATAAATTCCAAGAAGTATGAAGTTATACAATTCAAGATGAAAGGTACACAAGGTATGAAATTTTAAGCAGGTTATACAAGTTTCGCAAGGTAATATTATGGGTTGCTCAAAAATACATTACAAATGTTTTGAGATCAGTACAGGTAGTTACTTACATTTCTAGAAGGTTTTAAATTCACAAAATAAATTGTTGATGGGGTCCAGATTTTCTATTCACATGTCAGGAGGTCAGGAGTTTTCCAGCAGTCAGATGAAAAAGTTACAAAAGGTTGCAAATTTTATTATGGTGCCGTGTGACGGCCTTAGGGGCATGAGCGCGTTGGCGTCTTACTAGGTGGTTTTAGATTGTGTTAGATCAGTCACACAGACTCAGGGGTGCAGATCTTACTGAAGTGGGGTCTGCAGAATCTGGCACTTGGCCTTGATGGTGCCCTTGAACAGAGTCGGGCGGGCAGTCCGCCGGCTCAGCGCGAAGTCTAGCTGGGCTAGAATGGGCTTGCGGGTGCATGGCGTTGGTGGAGCTGCTGGCTTACCTCTCACTGCCATGTGTCGGGCACTCGTCAGTGTAGGTCCAGCGTGGGATCTCCCGACCCGGCGGGCTGATGGTGACGGCGTCTGCTGGTCAGCTGGCTACGCCGCGGTGGGTAGGCGTCCGGCCCGCTGTTGGTGGCCAGTTGGGCTGCCCCAGTGTCGTCAGCTGACTTAGCCTAGTACCAGAGGCAGGCCCAGGCAGAGGTACTCTACAACGGGATGCGCAGCTCCAGGGGTTTTCACTTAGGGGCCAAACAAGTTATGAGGGGAAAATGCAAGGTGAGGCCTCGACATTTTGCGGGCGTAGTGAGTTTGTTCCCAGGGGGTCAAGTAGCTGAAGGCTGGGGCAGGTTGTATAAGCAGTGCTTGTTTCTCGGCAAGGATAGCAGCCGCCTTCCTGTCGCTCCACCTACTTCCCTTTCTGTGAGTTAACAGTATTTACCAGGGATGAAGTATTACGGTTCACGTCCACAGTGGGTTGGCAGGAAACTATATCCCTAGCTAGAGTGTAGCCCAGAAGGGGTAGATCCCTCCTTGTCAGACCTGGCACTCCTTCCGGTGGCTTTATACGCGGTGAATGGATTGGGTTAACTGACAAGGGTGATCTAGCCTCTTCGTTGTGTGTCTTGCTAGAGGTCGTGGCTCTACCGTATGTGCGCACCAGGTACCTTTGCATTCCTAGTCCACAGTATGGGTGGCCGTCTAAAGGGTTGTGTTTTGGGGACAGGTCGCAGTCCTACTCTATATTTGGTAAACTAATTCTCATACCACGGTTCCCCGTCTCTCCTTTGCGGGGTGACACCAGGTAGGACTAAGCACAGTTCACACAAGAAGGAACAGACTGCGGTTAGACTAGTAACGTGTTTTATTCCATCCAGAATAGAACACTGTGACCAGTACTCTCCTGCTGTAATAAAGGCACTGATTAACTTACGGAAGGTAAAAGCAAAAGACAGGTGAAGAGGCCTGTCAGCTTGAAGAGCCTTGCCTGCTGAAGGGCATGCTAGAAGAGCAAGATCAACGAATTAGGTAGTTGTCAGAACATCTAAACCCTGACTGAAGCTATGGTGTCCTGAAGTGACTTAAAGGGGGGAGTATGGGTTGTGGAGTTGATGCAAGTGTGAAGTGTGGGGGGAACGACGACTCTTCGGGGCTGCAGCGCGTGCTTGAAGAAGTCCGGTGTTCGTTACTGGTGATCACTGGGTGTTTCTTCAGTAGGCGGAAGAGAGCAGACATAGCAGCTCGCCTTAGCACTAGTAGTGCTAAGGCGAGCTGCTGGTATCAACTGCCATTCTGTTACTGTGCAGGGCCATATATCCTCCTGGGCTAGGGGTGTCTCTGGTTCCTTCGGCTTGTGGACAGGTTCGGCGGGGTGGCTCCTTCGTAGACGGAGCTGTACTTGCTGCCATCCCTTGGGGACGGCTGGAAGCAGGTATTCCTGGTTTGCAGGTTGTATCGGTTGTGCGAGCTTAGGGGCATCTTTGCTGCCATGGTTGACTCGTCTCCCTTCTCACAGGGTTTTGTTAGGCGGGGGCGATTTATAATATTCTCTTCTTTGAGGTGCATCCCGTTCTCCAGGCATCCACCTTACCTATGGAGATGGAATGCTGGCCTTGGTGGTTGCCATTCAGGGTTTGTATCACTACTGGGGCACGTGACACGCACATGATGATATGTAGTTGCAGTAAAAAGAAAAAAACATATCTACGCATCACGCATCAATAGAATAGCTGCCTTTAGAAGTTTTTAACAAAGCTTAAAGCAAAACGTGGGTGGACTTCCTATGCCTAGGTGAGACATACAATTTTACAAGGGTAGAAGCAGATAAAAAAATTAATTTACTTGGTTGTTTGGCCGCAAAGTAAGTGACAAGCATGACTAACTCATAAAGCTGGGGTACAGTACTTTTACATTCTATGTAATGTAATCAATCATACAGGTGTTGGCAACATGTCTTAACATAGCATTTCAGGCAACTTACACAAAAGAGGAATACATGGCTTATTTATTTCTGCGTCTAAGTTACTTTACTGCCATTTATGGATGAATGAATGAATGAATAAATAAATAAATAAATAAATTTACCTTCTGTCTAATTAGTTAATTAATTTCCCTTCTGGCTGAAGGCCGCAACATAGTACATATAGACAATTCAGCTGCAACAGACTATGAACAATGTCAGGAGATCAAAATCTTACATAATAAAGCAAATTAAATGTGATAGAAGAACACCCCTAAAGAGCAAAGCTGTACAAGATCTTGGCAACAACTTCAGTGGATAAGGTGTTTGGGGAACATTTCACCTTAATACATCTAATACATCTGAGTACATTGAAGCATTTATACATGATCTAGGGGCACAACGGCTTGCTGAATACACTGTGCTGCACTGAACACAATTTGAAAGGGGGTTCCCTGCTTTTTACATTACAGGGGACTTTCTTGCAGCTTTTTATCACTCGGCTACACAACTAAACCTTGAGCTAATATTAATGGTCACTAAACTATTCTAACTTTCACTTACTATTTATTTACACATGCACACTTAGCAGTCAAGGCTGAATCTGCTGTGTCAGGGTAGCTCTTACTGGTAGGCGGTGACTTCTCATGGTTGTGGTGTTGTCATGGCCTTATCAGTATGTTTGTAGAGGTTTACAGTTCAGGAATGTATTTTTTTTTTTCATGTACATCAGGACACCTGTTTGTGTGTCTATGGAATCTGGGTGGTGTGTTCCTACCTGAAGCAGAATTTAGCTGAACACTTAAAGTCCTCAGGCTTGGTGCCTGGTATTGAAGGGGCTTTGTAGCCGGTCATAGCTGTGCAGTTCACTGCAGCTGGTTGGTGCACTACAGGAACGTTCTCTGACGGGAGTACTCTGGTCCTTTTCCCTGAGATGGATCCCGGTTGAATTAAATGACCTGGCCTGGGCAGGGTGTAAAAAACCGATGTAAATTGGGTGAATCAGAATAATGCAATCTGTACTTTTAGCGGAAAGTGTTCACAGGATAACTCCTCACACAGAGTCTATCCTCTCAGCCAACTGAAGGTTGGGGGATGGCAACAAGGTGTCTCGTGGTAGGGCCCCAGCTTTCCTTCAGTGGCATCTCAGCATGTTCTCCATGGCTGCTGTCAGCAACGTGGGGGTATATACCCATCACTGGCTCACCGTGGTGGCGGGCACTGGATCACACCGTGGTGGCGGGCATTGGATCAGCTGGTGGTGGGTCAAGGACCCATGGTGTGAAGGCCAGGGTGTCTGCATGCAGCGGAGCAGCAGGCAGAGAAGGGGTCACTTCCCCTCTTTGATGGTGGGCGGCTCTCTCCTCTCTGGTTCCCAAGATAACTGCTGGAGGGGGCGGGGCATACTTGGCACCAGGCATGGCTTCCCGTTCCCTGGCGGCTGGTTAGCCCTCTGGAGGAGGGGTTACAGCTACTCTTCTTCCGGTTGGCGCTGGCTCTGGAGAAGATGGGCTCTGTAGCTCAAGCAAAGACAGTGATGGAGCAGGGGGATGGCAGTGGGCATGGCATGTTGCTGGTGATGCTGCGTCTAGTCTGTCAGTTTTGTCTCTGTGCTCCGGCATGACCACACAGTGGTGGAAGCTGGCAAGTCATGGTATCCCGTTTTCTCGCAGGTTTGGAGGCTCTTTTCACGTGAGTCACATGCACTTCGACTTCATCAATGGATCCAATCTCATCCTCTATCCACAGTATGTTCCCGCGTGTTTCACATACCCGGTGTTGTCCGTCCCACTGTGAAACCCGGCTTAAAAGTGATTGGCTTTGCTGCTAAGTGGTTACATCTTACCATATACCTGCTCTCCTTCTTCTATTCTTTGTGAGGGCTTCCCTGGGGTTTGTAGGGAATTTACGGCTCAAATACCAGGCTTGTTTAAGGGGAACTTTTTATGCACATTTCATTCTCTCACCTTACCTCCTCAGCTTGCGGTTTCTCGCTGGGTTTGGTCTCCCAGTCCCACTCCTTAGGTCTCATGCAATGAACATCCAAGCAGTAGTTAACTTGGTGTGGCTCCCATAGTGTCCTTTCGCCATTGGCGAAGAGCGAACAGTATGTTCGGCAGGTAGCTACCCATCTATGATGGTTATTTTGTATGTGTATACTAAGGCTTTTCTTGATCTCCTGATTGTGTCTTTCAGTAGGATTTCCTTTGGGGTGATAGCTGGGAGTAGTCCAGGGTTGAAATCCCCAGCGATTGCATGCATTTTCCCATGCCGCCTCCGTGAACTGAGTTTTTTTTATCCAACAGGAGGCAGCAGAGGTAGTCTCAGTCTGAAAATAATTATTTTTCAAGTGTGCTTATTATAGTCTTTACATTGGCCTTGACAACAGGAAATGCCTCTATCCAACTGGAAAACAGATTCGTCACTACCAATAGGTATTACTTCCCCTTCTGAGACCATGAATATGGGGTGATTTGGTTCATTGCTACTTGGGTCCAGGACTGTGCCAGTTGGCATAGATTCATAGTGGTCTTGACCGCTCCGTGGATTATGGTGATAGCACAAATGTGCCATTGCTAGACGTAAGCTCAACATTGCAACTTATCCCATCCCAGGTATAACTCTGGGTTATTTTTCTGAAGGGTCTCCTTCACTCCTGGGTGACCAGCGTTAGGGTGTTTGTGGTTGAAGTAACACATATCCTCTTGAAGGCTGTGCTGCACTCAAAGCTTCCAATCTTGCATCTTGGAGTGGGGGCATATCCATACATAACCCTGCTCTTCCTTGAACCTATGGGGCAGTCTGGTAATTTGGTCCCTGATTTCTGGATTAGTCTGCTGCTGTTCAACAAAGGTTACTTGTCTGGGTTGAGCTTCCACTTCCTTTATGAACTTGTCTGATTCTGGGTGACCTTTAGTCGAGAGTTCTGGGGGAAACCTTCTTTCCTAGTTCTCCAGGTTATGTGTCTCCTGGCCACCGCTAGGTGCACTGGAGAGAGTATTTGGTAATTCGTTCAGCTTACTGAGACAGTACTGTATTGCAAAAGTGAACTTCTGCAGGAGAAGAGCCTATCATCGTAACTTTGATTTGGTGGCACTGGTAGTGTGTAACCAGGTCAGTGCTCTGTTGTCCATTTGTAGAATGAACAGGGCAACTTCTAGGTGGTAGCAAAACTTCATGAGGGCCCATATGACAGCCAAGCACTCCAACTCATTTGATTGATATCTGCTTTCGGTCTCGGACAAGAGGGTACTGGAATATGACATCACCCTTGTCTATGATATCACTCTTGTCTCTGTTCAACTGTTTCTTTGTATAACACTCCACCCAAACCAACCCTGCTGGCATCTATCTGTGGGATTAATGGTGGGTTTGAGAGTGGCCAATACAGTATGTGAGGTTGTGCGAATTTCGCTTTGAGGGTTTGGAAGGCTTGCTCCATGGCTGCACTCCAACACCAACACTGGTCTTTGGGAAGCAAATTGTTTAATGTTGCTATCAGTTCAGCAATATTTGGGATTAAGTCCTGCAGCCAGTTGCACAGGCCCAGGAATCTGTGGAACTGCTTCTAGTTGTGAGGCACTTCTGCTTTAGTGATGACTTGTATCTTCTCTGGCTGGGCCAAGTTCTCTTTTGGCATGACCTTGTGTCCCAGAAAGTTGATTTGTCTTTCCAAAATGGCATTTGGATAGACAACACATTAGGCTGTGCATTGCCTATTGAACCTATTGAAGCTGCCTTTGGCGCTCTTGCTAGTCCCTGGAGAATACAATGACATCATCCAGGTAGGAGTAGCACAATTCTGATAGGTAACCCATCAGAACGGTGGTAGCCATGAGGTGCTGGAAGTTGGCTGGAACGTTTTGAGGNTTGCTAGTCCCTGGAGAATACAATGACATCATCCAGGTAGGAGTAGCACAATTCTGATAGGTAACCCATCAGAACGGCGGTAGCCATGAGGTGCTGGAAGTTGGCTGGAACATTTTTAAGTTCAAATGTAATCTTTTTGGACTGGTAGGGTTCCCCGTTGGGAACAGTAAATATGATATACTGTCTCAAATCTGTTAAAGGTGCTGAATATTCTGGCTTCCACCAGAGCCTTGAGCATGTGCCCCATATTAATTGATAGGGGAGCTGCTGGTTGGGTAATGTGGTTGAGGTCATGGTAATTGACACAGAATTGTACGGTGCCATCTTTTTTATTCAGTGCTATTCACCTGCTTTATTTCCTCAATATAAATCTTGGTTGAAACCTCTCCTGGTTTATTGTGTACTATTAGCTGGGTAGAGAGATTGATCTCATGGGCGATAGTCGCCATCTGACGTAGGGTATTTTGCTGATTAAACACCTTTCAGTGTACCTGTATAATCTGAGTCAGTCGCTCCACCTCTTCTTCTTATAGCTGGTGGTGCAAGTCTTCTCCCATATCACCTGCTCAGGTCCTGTTTCAACAAATTTCTTCCAGGTTACAGACCTCCGTTTAGAAGCCCCGAGGTATATGCGTCACTGTTGCCAATTAATAATAGCTTGCCACTCAGAGCCATGGTTGTCCCAGACTAGCGACCTTATGCAGTTTTTCTGCAACGTGGAATTCGGTAGAGATTAATTTGTCATTGAATTTCAGATATAAAGTGACTACCCCATATGTATTGAGGTGGCTACTCTCATAGGCCACGTAAATAGTGCTGGGTATGGGCATTTGGGCTACATTCCTGCAGTCAGGTGGAAGCTCGGATTTACGAACGAAGATGGCATTAGCCACCGTGTCTAATGTAGCCAAAATTTATCTTCCACTCTGTGTAAACGTTATATCGGGTGTGTCCCTAATTACAGCTTTTCTTGCAGAACTGCCACCCGTACAGCCTAGTTTATTTTGCAAGGATTTGTGGCTCTGTAGACTTCCCGGTCAGTCCGTTTCCTGATGGAGCTGGGCCCTCCCTCTGTGGCAGATTGGGAGGCATTCCCTTTAACTGGGCCATTAGTTTTGGTTTTAGCATTCCATCCAGCCTGGATTTTACTTTGATACATGCAGCAGCCCTTATGGAAATGTCAGGCAAGGCAATGCAAACATTGAGGTAGCATGGGAAAAGCTGAAGGGCCAGGTCGGTCAACTTAACTCATGTACTTCCGGCAGGGACCACTTTCCCTGGCGCCGGTGGCGGGGGTCTTGTCTTGGCCTTCGCCTTCCTTTTCTCGGCCATATCTTATCTTGTTTTCTAACATGGCCCTCCTGACTAGGTCTTTCAAGGTTTCTGGCTCAGGGTTCCGCAGGTGGAAATGTATCTCTGGTAACAATAGGCGAGTAATAAGCTCAACTGCATTGAACTTGTCTCATCCAGAGTGTACTCTTTGGAATATAAGGACCTTATGACATATGAAAACTCTGCTTCCTCCTCATATTTTTGGAACAGGCTGTACAATTTGTTGTTTAACTGTGCAATATAATTGGTAGGGGCTCTGTCTGACGCTGCGATTATTTTGCGCCTGTATGGCAAGTTGGACAATGTAAATATAGATCCTCCAAATTTCTTGTTCTATGCACCCACCTGAGGCAGATGTGGTGGATGGTTCTTGGATAATCTGCGCTTGTTATGCATTAGCATCTTAGCCCAGGACAGTTGTGGTGATCAATCCAGTTTTGTCATTCCCCGGCAGTTATAACAGTGAAATTAAAGCCCTTCCGTGGCTTGGCTCTAACATGGTTGGCCCATCCTAAACTAGCCTAATGGAAGGTTGCGTTGCAGTCCACACATGAGATGTGAATTATATCTGGTAGCAGGTCAGTTTTTGATGGAGGTTGTCTGTCTCTCTGGGGTCTGATTCATTTTATCTATGGATGCCATACTGGTAATTTTGAAGGTGCCAAGGGGTGTTTAGATTGACTCCCCAAAGTCATAGGTTCACAGTGCTAGTTAAGGTTGGAGGCACTGTTCTCAGGGGTTTCCCAGTTCTGAGTCTCATCTGAAAACATAGCTTCTTCAGCTCCACATTGGGCTCCAAGAAAGAAGCTTGTTGCCCTACCTGTTCGAGCTACTTTCAACAGGCAGGCTGAGTTTAAGCTTCTTCCCCTAGGGACCTGAATCATTGAGTCCTGTTGAAAGGGAGATATTGCACAGTTGTAATCTTAGTATAGTCAAGTCCGATCATGGTCCTCTGGGTTTTTGGTACTGCTGGACGTGTCACAGGTCAGGTGTTTGAGTAGTGGGAAGGAGAGGATGTGTCTCCTCTAAACTCGAGCCATTGGATGGCCTTGACAGGTGCAGTGATATGAGTGATGATCGGTTTCTGCTTTGGTGGTGTTGGGGGAAGTAGAGAGAGAGCATGAAGGACATTAAAGCACGTGACAGTGATACCTCCTTGATAACGCCTTCTTATAGCAGAAGTGGTGGTTTTTTGCTGGGCGGTGGTGGCGTTCCTTAGTCTTGCCCCTTCCTCACATTTGCTGCCTTTCTGGTCAGACTCCATAGTTTCCCTGGCCAGAGCCAAGGTCTTCCTGACCGCCTTCTGCTGCCCAGCCATATGGCATGGCACTCAGTACACAGTGAGAAAGAGAGGTAGTGCAGAATAACTAGTGTTCCATAAGGGTTAGCATAGCCGTGGGTGGCAACAAGGACATACAATGTAGGGTGGGGGTAAGGGATTGATTCTCGGGCAGCCTCCCAGAGGGTGGTGACTTCCTCACGGTGCAATGTCCCACACAACATGTATCCCCTTATCCAGGATAGCGGAGTGAGTGAGATTATCACAGGCACTCTGGTTCTCCATGGAGATGCTCGTGGGTTGTGCTGTTAGGTGACCTCCTTTGCCGGCCCCCAGCAAGTACTCAGTTGGGCAGGATTATTGCTGGCATGCCAAGTACTCCACTGAAGGTTGCATCAGTAGTTAACATTCCCCCTCCAGTGGTGACCGACAAGTTGGGATTATGGCCATACTCCAGTTCCCAGTACAAAGAAAGATGTTAAGTGCTGAATAAGCTTGATGGGCAAAAAGCGAGTTTGGACTTATGCACTTGTGCCAACTTCTAGAAGAGTGTGTACGGACGTGTCGAAACAGTGAATAAAGCAGGAAAACAGATGTTGAAAGATAGAGAGCTGGTAGAGAAAAATACCCAGAATGTTTATGACTGTACACATACCTAGGCCTGAGGGGGCAAACCTAGTTTGCCAATGGTCCCTAATTGATTAATACTCACAGTCGACATGGAAGTTGGTGGGGCAAGGACAACCGAATGTACAGCGTACTCTGCAGGGGAGTGCAAGGGGTTAGTGCTGTGGCTGAGCTTAGGTGAAGTATAGAGCTTGCAGACGGGCAGAGTTTTAGCACAGGAAATAAAAGTTTTTTGTGGCAACTAATTCCGGGAAAGCTGAATTTTTATCATCTGATATATTCTTATGAGACATGTTTTTTCTCTAAAAGACCCCACTTCTCCTCCTTGTGCTTTCTCCCCACTCCCTCCAAGGTGTGAAAATGATGACCTTCACTGATTCACTTGTAAGTCTGTTATAAATTGTTGTATCAGTTAATTATTTTTTGGGTTTCAGTTATCAATAATAGCTCTTTAACTTTGGTCTAGGCAACATGTTTTCTAGTATTGATAATTAAGGCATCATAAAATTTCTAATCTAAAAAATATGTTTTTTTCAATTGAAATTATGTACTTTTCTTTGTGTAGTTTTTTAAATAATTGAAATACCAAAAAATGTTTTTAACAAACGTTTTAGCTCACGTTTTAATCTTTAAAATGGTATATGTTTTATATTGGGAAATTTATTGGTTACAGTTAGGGAGGCGTGAAAATGAGAGAGTGCGTGGCAGCTCGTAAGCTCCGACTTCCTCCATCTATTCCTTCATATTTGCAGTTCTTGAGCGTAGGCCTCTAATTATTTTTGATCAATAATGGAACTAATGTCAAACACTATTTACATTTGTTCCAAACCAATTTCAATAACTAACAAAAATTTATATATTTTTCTACTTTTTATATGTTTTTTAAATAAACAAGTTGTCAACAAGAACATTTAGCTATATATATTATTGATAATCACTTATAAAAATTTAATAACCTCTCCATATAAATTAATTTTAGTTTAATTATGTAATGCCAGTTTTGGTTCAGAGGGCGCGGGAATACTCCGTACCCAAGTATGGGCCTTCTATTATCCACCACTTTAATGACGCAGTATTATAAATTTTCGGGATATGCGGTTCATTTTCTTTCGTTTAACGGGGTTTCATAATATTTTATCGAGATTCACAATTAAAGCAGTGGTGGTTCGTTTACCATGATAGTTTGTTTATCGGGCATCCGTTTGCCATTTCGTTTCGAATATCGTAGTTTTCAGTTTTCAGTAAGCGTTAACATTAGATTAGAAGCTTTTCCAAACTGCGTCGACAAGTTTTATACGAGAAGTTAGCTTATCTTTATCCTGACGGCGCAGTTAAGCGAGCTACGCAGTTTCGATAGCGTAGGAAGAGCGTGCGTGGCGGCCCATGCCAGGCTCTTATCTGAGGAGAGGGGGGTGATAGGCACGCGACAAATACTCGTGCCTGTCGCCTTCGAGCAGTTCGAGTAATAGACTCTCGGCAGTAGATTCTCAGTGCTCGCCTAGGCCGCGTCGGGCTTGGCGCATAACCCCCACACCGGCAAACTTGAACTTGCTATTTTATTTCTCCGCCGGTGTGGGTGGTTGCTGCCTTTGTTTCTTTTTCAGGCAAGTTTTTCGAGACGTAAATTGATAATCAACAACGACTGTGGCGCTGCTCTTTAATTTGTCTGTGCAGTGTATCTGTGAACCCTGTTCGTACTCGGCATACCTGAACATTCTAAGGGAACTGTGGCATCTTTTTAAGAAATAAGTAAAGAATTATAAACCAGAACTTGACTACATTATTTGTTATCTAATTGGCGCCTTTTTTAAAAGAGTTTAATTTTGCTACTACTGAGCTAGCCTAGTGGCAACTTCCAGATGTCAATACTTGACGTGCGGCATAACAAATATGGCAGCCTAATTGCAGGGCTGTAATATTATAAAGCCGGCTATAATGAGCCGTGTGCCACATTATACACCTATGGACCCTCCAAGGGTCCTTGACTGGATAAAACCGGTAGTTGTCAGGTTTATAGTTTAATTTAAAAGCAAGCAAGGAAATATTGTTTTAATAACTTTACGTTTGAAATTACAGCATGACAGACCACCCACCTCACATATAAAAGTAAAACATAATGTTTACACATATTGTCTTTAGTTATTATGTGTTAGTCTTACTTATCATCATTTATTGACTTCCAAAACCAGTGCTGACATTAATCATCTAAGGTAACATCAATTTCTTCATCAAAATTAAGAGTTTAAAAGCATGATGAATCATTACAGTTTTTACAACTCAGACAAGAGTTACTGCATCTACAATTGTTACCACATGGAGTCTTATAGCTGCAGGAAACAAGACAGAGAAGGTAATTGGGGGCAAAGTGCTTTGCTACTGGGAATAGGCTTTAAAACTTTCCTCCATCCCCCCATCTGTAGGCGGAAGTTTATTGCCAATCCAGTATTGCACCTGGAGGTAAAATTTCAATAAATGTTGGTGAGCTGCTTCTGATGGTGGTAATTTCTCTAAAACAAAGTTAGATTTTAAAGATAATTTATTTATCATAGATGTAAATCTGTAGTAACAATCTTCATTCAGATTTTAATATTTTCCGAGCTTGTACATTTCAAGTATAAATTTCTCCCCATTTTCTAATAATTCATCGCGAGATACATCTTTTCCAAAAATACCTCTGCATAACGTTTGGCTTGTGGTACATCATTGATTTTGTCAACAGATTTCATCTTTCCCAAAACAAAAAAAGAAGAGGTCGTGTCACAACCTGTAACAGCATAGGTAATTAAGAAAAGTTTTCTGATGTTCTTGGACACACAAATTAGTTTTTGTATGTTGTAATAAACAACTGAAATCATCATTTTCACACTTTGGAGGGGGTGGGGGGAGATTACAAGGAGGAGAAGCGGGAATTTTTTAGAAAATGCATGTCTTATAAGAGTTTATCACATGAGAAAATTTAACTTCCCTGGAATTAGTTGTCACAATGGACAATTTTTGGCCCTTATTTCCTGGGCTATTAGGAGCGTGCTCGGGCAGAGTAACGTTCTGCACCTGTGTGTGCTGAGGTGAACCAGCCTCAAACTCAGGTCTGCATCTAGTATTTATACGCTTGGCCCAGGGGGAGCTAGGAGGCTGCGGGGGAAGTTGGGTAGTGGGAGAGAGAGAAAGAGAGCAAGGATGCTGGCTGCACAGCCAGAATGTACAGTTGGTTACCCCTCCTCGGCTAGCGGCCGGACGAGTTGTAGGTTGGCATGTGCCGAAGTGCCGAGTGATGGTGTGGTGTGGGCAGTCAGCACACAAGTGGCAGCAGCAGCAGCCCTGCAGGCCACTACCCTTGCATCAAGTCGTTAAGTGGCATGTATGACTAACGGAGCGTGTCAAGGTGGCTGCAGCTGTGGTGGAGGCTAGAGTGATGAATGACGTCTCGCCCCTGGCACATCAATAATGAGCTTATCATTAGGGTAATGTTGAGTCTTCAAGGGTACTACCAATGCTGCTAGGTCTTAACTAACCTTTAGTAAGTTTACATTTCACTAGCTGGTAATTATTGTGCCCTCTACATTTTAATAATTAATATCAGTATTTCCTTACACATTTTGCCCAAAAGGGCATAGGGCAGAATTGGGTATTTGTTGTGCTTTTATTATTTCTGTTCTAAATATTCTGAAACTTTTTGGAAAAAATGGTGCTGTTTTAAGTTTTTACAAAAATTTTTAATATTTTTTGTATTTAGATTATTTGAGTCTATAAATATCCTATATTTATTTCCAATGATTTTATATTAAATCTTTCTACAATATTGTTCAAAATTATTTCAGAGTGATATTTTGGTCTAAGCTACGCACTTGTGTGATCCATTTTTATTTTATATGTACATTTTTAGTGTTCAATTGAGGCTTCAAGGATCATTTGTCAATATGTTGATAAAGATGGCTGTGTTTTCACTGAGTACTAATAATTTTTTTAAAAGTTTTGTTCAAAAATATTTGTTATCAAATGTATTTATTTTAGCTGACTGCATTGTTATTTGTGATTAAAATTGTATGAAATGTAGATTTGTTGTATTGAATATTACACGTGTGCCATCTACTAAAGAAGTTATAGAATATGTATTTGAACCACTCACTACAGTAATACAGTAATTTGTGTATTTACTATGATTAAAAGAAACTTCAGATAAAAAATAGATCACATGCACATTTGCAGGTTCTTTTCTAAACTCAAGTTCATTATAATAGTCAGTCTGTTAAATTGTAAGCAATGTGGATGAAAATGATGTTTCAGGATGCTTTGGTGAAATGCCAACAGAGTTGGATGTACCTGGAGACAATATTCACTGCTCCAGACATACAGCGACAGCTACCAAATGAAGCCAAGATGTTTCTAATAGTGGACAAATCTTTCAAAGACATTATGCGCCGTATAGCCAAGGTGATGAAATGTTCTTGTTTTATTATTGTTGCGTTTTGTTTTGGTGGTGGTGGCATCAACAGTAATACTGGAGAAAATATTATTTTTATTCTTGTACGTCTTCAAAGAATATGATTTTCTTAATTTGGTTCTGATTTACTTCACTGGCTATTTTACTGTTTTTTTTTGCTGTATTTGTGTCATTATAACATATTATATTATAACACTTACTATATGAGTAGATTTTCTCTTCCAAGGCTCACAAATGTTGTATATTTCTTAGAGGCCTTAGTTAACCCTGTTTCAGACCCATTACTATTAAATATGGCAATTTTTTTTTTATTAATTTGAAAAGTTGTTATATGTGATAGACAGTATTTACACAGTTTGTCATTGCGCAGAGTTGAGATGTCTGGAAAAAAATTGAGAATGGTTGGTACGGCATAGGTAATATGGATAGCTAAGTATACAAATCAAATAACATGCAATAACTCCCACAGTTTGCAGGTACTCATGACAACAGAGCATCCAAGTTTTAAACAACAGCTTTATTAGCTTCCTGCAGTGCTTTCTTTGAGTTACAGTATGACTCGTGGGTGTAGTAAACAGATACTCTTTTACCACAGAACTCAAACAGAATGCAGTTCGGTGTGTAGGTAAACAAACATAAACTATGTTGACAACATTAACTATGTTGACAGGATTAGGAGTAATTAGTGTAGGTGTGTAAGTAGGAGATGTTTTTGTGTAGATTTCGGTATGGTAAAGCTACACAACATAGAAAATGTACATTACTATTAAGGCTGCCTGTTGAGGGGTGTGTTAGTGTGTGTGATGCAAAAATCGATGAAGTTCTATGGGTGACGCTGGCCAGTGCATGTCAAGCGTCATCGCCTTTACACACAAAGTTGTGAACTTGCATGCAGTGTTCCCCTCATACCGCTAGAATGATGGTACTTCAAGTGGTGACCCTATAATTTTATTGGGTGTGACACTGTAGCAAAGTTCAGTGCAGTCCTCTATCATAATTTCATTTGAATCTGGTTCATTTTGAGAAACAACAGTCTGAAAAAGCAGTTTTTAGTGATGTTGGAGAACATTAAAGTAATATTTACAATGTGCGTGTTGTCTTGAAAGTACCGCACACGACTAGGCCTAAGTGTGTGTTCTTTTCATAGATCAGCATATTGGATGCTCATTTAATAGTTTCATGGAATAACGTGTATTTTAAATACACTGAAATGCAGTTCGATTGCCAGGTAGGTGGGCCTCAGGATCAACTTGAGATCTGTGCGAACTGTGCTGCCGCACATGGCAGCAGCAAGATGGGGCTGGCAAAAATACAATAAATAAATAAGCGTTGGGAAAAGAAAAATGTGAAAAAAGCACTATTAATTTTCAATAACAATGTTGTACTGTAACTTACATAAAACATAAACTGTTAATAAACTTTTTCATCCTTTTTTTATACCTTTGTTACTTTAGCATCTCAAAGAGAGAAGACTAATGAATGAGATGTAACATTTAAAGCCAGTTGAACTGCTCTGACATGACCTGTTGCCCAAAAATAGAGAATAGTTCGTAAACTGAATATCAGTGGGTTCTGAACACAGTGAGGAACAGAGGGCACCAACAAATGTGCTTTTTTGTTGTGCTTGTGCGTCAAGGTGAATGAATTTGTGAATAACAGGTGAGATGTACAGTAGGACTCCAATTTTACGAGGCCTCGTGGTACCTGAAAATGGTCTCGCGAAATCGCTGCAGGCAGATTTTGACCCCCCAAAAACCCAAAAAGCACATTAAATGTACATTTTTCGCATTATGTCGGTTTCTAATCATCTGTGGTGCAAAAATAACAAGTTTTTCAAATGAAATGTTGAATTATTTCAATAAACAGACACAAACAAAATAAAATTATACCCCAGAACGGTACATACGAGTATCTCTTGTCACAAAAAAAATTTAAACATAGGGCACCATGTCACTTGAAGCGAGTTCAAAGTCCATTTTCAGTAGTTTCTTGCAAAAACATTAGACAGTTTTTTTAATGAAATATGAATTTATTTCAATAGACAGATGTCCTCCCCTAACATTAAACCCCAAAACTGTATATACGGCCTCCCTTGTCACAAAAAAAAAGTAAACATCAGGCGCCGAGTTACTTTGAGTGAACACAGAGTCCATTTCAAGTAGCTTTCTACGGGAAAATCAAACAATGTAATAATTCAATATTAATTTATTTGAATAGACAGACATCTTCCGAATAAAATTATACCCCAGAACGGCATATGCGACCTTACCTTGTCACACAAAAAAAAAATGGAAACATCAGACTCCATGCTACTTTAAGTGAGTGTGAAGTTCATTTCCAATAACTTCTTGCAGAAAAATCAAACAATTTCTTAATGACATGAAATCTTACCCCATAACATTATATACAACTTTCCCTTGTCACCAAAAAAGTGTAAACACAGAGGTGCACACTCATTGTGCATACATTAAGTGGACAGCACAATGTCCATATTTAAACATTTATCACACTGGCACAGTTGTTTTTATTGCATAGGTAGGCGTGATGTCTACCTCAGAAGTGCAGACAACGTAAAATATTAGCTGCTATGATAGGCTCTTTGGCCCGGCTGCTTTACGTACCTGCCTCAGGAGGCGAGACATTCTGCTGCAAGCAGCAGCTTTCCCTACCGACGTCTGTCAGTAGCAGGCTGGAGGCACCACTGAACAAACCAAGTCCGCAGATAAAGAACTCCTTGGCTGTTTTTCTGCTTCATTTATCCCCCTCTTTTTTAAAGCACGACCGTTACATTTCTGGGAGAAAAGAAAGAAAGAAAGAAAAATAACTACAGAATATCCTGTAGAAAAATTTTTTCATGTGGCGCTTTGGTTTTTCTTTTTGTGTTTTACATTTAATATAACGTGAGTGTAAGGAACAGAAAGTACAATGCACAAACTGTTTCAGCAAAGTTTTAAATAACTGGGGAAATAAAACTAAAAAAGTATGGTAGCTCACTTTCAATACTGTCCATTTACTAGATAAACAAATTGTGCTTACACTGAATATAAAGTTAGTGATAGGGCACAGGTTACAGCACTACAGCATACAGGGTGCGATAACATGACTTGATTATTTTAGCATCACGTAGCTAATACGGCAGTGTGTGTCTGAGGCGGCATTAGAGAAAGAATGACTTAACAGGGAACAGTTGTTCCATAGATACCACTCTGTCCTCTTTTTTTTGTTCAGGATGAAATGCCATTCACATGGGTGGGGATGGGGTTGTCTCGGGGAAGGGGGGTTGTCTCTGGGAAGGGGTGCTGTTGTCTTGGTCATTAAACAAAGATATCCCGAAGGGTGTGGGGGTGAGAAGGCTGGCATGGGAATGATTATTTTGTGGAGACAGAGCAGCAAGGAAGCGGCTGACAGAAATTTAGTAGTGTTACCATATACAGGTTGCTGGGAACTGACCTGAAATATTTTTGGAGGTGATTCCTTGTAGAAAATGCGGAGACCTATGTATTGCAACTTCTAGCGTAGCCCAACTCCTAAGGGAGATATACACCCTTGACAATTGAGTTTATAATTATTATTTTCTCAACATATTGAAAACGGCCTTGAATGAAACCACGATTTACTGAACAATGTTTAGTGTTATTGAGATCCTTTACATATGAAAAAAACCAGTGTTTTGACAGTCCACCTACATGGCCACCCTTTAATTGCATACAATTGTTTTGCCATCATGTGATATGGCATTTTGATGTGGTTGTTTGAACCAGTACATCCTACTTAACAAAAAAGGTACTCGTGTTGCAAGTGCCCAGGACCCATCGTTTCCTTTGAAAATGTACACAAAGAAGATGTCAGTGGTGACGTAAAGTTGTAGTCACCACACCAGACTTTGTATCCAGCCGAAGACTGATGCACCCCTCTATGTACAAGTGCAATAACAATTATCATTTTTGAAACAATAACAATGTGGCAGAGTTCGCACCGGCAAAGGTGGGTGTGGGTAACGTATGCTGTTATTGACCGGCCTTGTTATGCGTGCGATAGTGAACCGTTGTTGTTGCCTGTGGGCGATGGTAAAGAGGAGTGTGTAGGAGAGGGTGAGTGAAGGACAGAATCCCTTTGTGACATCATGTCACATGTCATGCAGCACAGGGCAGGCTAACCTTCAGGCACCGTGTGCAGCGTGCTCATTTCAAAACACTACTGCCACATTTTCACAGATTTTCTAGTTTTTTTGGTTTTTTATATTGCAGCTTAAAAATTAAGAGTAGCAATATTAAAACCCATATATTTTATCACTGTGGACTGGCAAATGTATTTTTAATTTGCTTTCATTGCAATTTTTTACATTTTCCCCAAGATTTTTTAATTTTTTTTATTTTTGCGATTTTTTGATTGTTCTTGAGAATTGCCTCGTAACATTGCTGCCTCATTAAATCCAGTACTCGTAAAATCGGGGCCCGGCTGTATGTTAAGTAACAGCGGCAACTTGTATATAGAATTGTGTTTAGGATGTTTGTAAGTAGGGTTCCTTTCCTTTAATGAGATTATATACTCAAATACTTTCTGTAAAGTAGTTTTTTGCATGTATATGCTTTCTCTCTGGAAATAAACTTTTTTGAAAAAAGTAAAAACCAATTATGTAAGCCTCCAGTGGGAACAAAAGTTCTAAATTTACCCTTCTTTGTCCATTCGCCCAAAAATAATTTGTGTACTACATAATTAGAAATTCCATTTTTTATTTCAGAAAGTAATTACTGAAATTATATGTTAGCATTTTGATTCTCTTTTATATCTACAAATACGCTAGGTAATTTTTTATTTAAATACATTTATACTCTCAGAAATGTCTTCGGTTAACTGACTTCTTACAGCAGCGCCATTATCTACAACTATCTCAAACTCGCCCTCACAGAACATATGTGACAACGCGTTGGCAAATAAATTTTTTCTTCCCTTTGTACATATGCTGCATATTAAATTTAAAACTTGCAAGCTGAATTAACCACTGAGACAAACAAATGGCTTGTTTTTTTTTTAATTTTAATAACCAACTCAATGCATGGTTATCTGTAAATAAACTGAATGGTGCATGATCTAAATGATCTGCAAACAGTTCATTGCCCATATACAACTGAGGCATTCCTTTTCATAAATTGTATGCTTTCTTTTCGCCTGCATTAATAACTTGCTAGCATACACAATCAGAACAAAACTACAATATTTTTTTACTCAATACAGCCCCAACGTCCTATGATTGCTTTTCTACAAGAAACTACATGGCATGTCTGTTGATGTCAGGGACGTGGAATTGTACCTGGGTGTGTGTCCTATTGTACTTGCTCGTGCTGCTGCTACTGTCTGCGCACGAGCCAGTGTGATACTGATGGTGGGCCGGCCTACATGCTTCCTCGATGAGTTGACCTCCCCATCCTCCCTCTGCTGTCTTCAAGAACGTTTGGAGGCCTGCGTGAATTTGTGACATCACCGTTGGGCGTTGTCTACGCTTCATGAATGTTGAAAAATGTTTGAGAGAATAATGTTGAAGAGATAGAAGGATTGGCTGCTTGGATTTAAGGAGAGAAGCAGAGCGAGACCTATTAGGCACGGAACTTTGTTCCACCGAGGGGGAGGGGGAACGAGCTGCCTTATGCTGTAGGAAAAGATACGTAAATTTCCCTATGGGATTTTCTTTTATATAATTTTATGTAATCTCAAAATTCAAATTTGTATTATGGAATAATTCTCTATATAATTGAGGAGTTTTTCTCGTAAATATTTTTATACCGTTTTAAATAATATTCTGTATTTTTTGGATGACCATGTTTAGTCTGTTCCTAAATATAAATAGAAAACACGATCTGTTGTAAGTTGCTTTTGCAAACCCAGATTAATGCCTTTCTACCAACTGTTGGGGAGGGGCCTGCTTTTTGGGGAAAAGGTTTCACTGGAAGAAGTAGAGATGGAGCTACTTGTCCCATGTTTCGGCAAGCTGCTGGCACAGGTCTTAGAATCTAGAGTTTACTATATCTTAATTGGTTATGACCCCCTTAAAATCTCAAAAAATGTACCAGTATTCAATCTTTTCTAGATTGAAAATAACTAGGGCTGTGCAAATAGTGGGTTTTGATGTTTGAATATTTTCGAATCAAATATTAAAATTTTTGAATAACATGCGAGTAGTTTCAAAGTTGAATAGCTACCAGTATACATTTCATTTCAGTTATATATAACAGAAATAAAAATTATTTTTCTGATTACTTAACAACTGTTTCCCTACAAATAATATTAGCATTTTAAAGTGCAGTATATAATTTTTACAAGATTTTACGAAAATAACTATTTTATGAAAATAACTAGAGCTGCGCCAATTCACAAAATTGTGCAGATATGCCAATTCTGTAATGCCAATTCACCAATGTGCTCCCGATATGTGAAAAAGCTTTTTGCTTATATTTACTGCTAATGAGTATTCTGCAAAATGTAACCATTGATAAATAATGCACTATACAGGATATTCAGAAATTAAATGCCTACACTGCAGGAGGTGATTCCTTATGAAAAATAAAGTCGGAAATATATAGGACACCATATACCTAAACGGCATATTAAAGGTGATATGAGCCTATAATAATTGGGTTTTGAAAGTGTATTTTTGCCGAATGCCTACAAAGTTCACAGTAAAAAGGTGACTTATACTTATCATGTTGCAGAGACACATGCATAATGCCTATATCGGGCATGTTGTTTAATATTTTTGGCCCTGTTTACTGGCCGGTGGAGGGGAATTTTGCAACTGTCTTTTGCAAGGTGTTATTGCAATCACGCTTGTGTCCTGTTTCAATGTTTGAAGGTGTGATCAGGTAGGCGTTCAGTTCAGTCCTGATCACTTCATAACATAGTGCACAATCGCAGTAACATAAACCTTATGCCTATTTATTTGGCTATGAACAATAAATAAAAAATATGCCCTGTTTTTGTAAATGCTACAGTGAAAATAAATGTCTAAGTGTTTTTCTTAATAACTCAGGTTTTTATCACATTTCTAAACTAGTTATTCTATAACATATCACCACTGGGATCTAAGTATCGTTGATTTGCCGCCACATGAAATGGTAAAAATTCATAAAAACTACTAGTTATCATGATCAGTAATGGTCCAGCTCCAATAACTATGGAATGAAAGTTTAAATGAACATCTTCAAATAAGTAGGAATAAAAATATAAGCAAATAACTAGAGCTGTGCCAATTCACAAAACTGTACCGATGTGCCGATTCTGTAATGCCAATTCACCGATGTGTTGCAGATGTGTGAAAAAGCTTTTTGCTTATGTTTAAGTTGAATTTACGAGGGTTATTCGGAAAGTAAGGTCCGAATTGCCGTAGCTAATCGAATGTCGCGCGGACATTGTAGCGCGCATGCGCACTGACTCCCGGCATGCCTTGCTTGTCAAACGACGCCATTTTCCTTGGCATTGTTGCAGTGTGCTGTTTACAGTGTTAGTTCAAAATGTTTAAAACAATTGATCAGCCCGCCGACTGTGAAATACGGTCAGTGATTCGGTTTTTGACAGCAAGGAACGTTTCAGCAGCGGAAGTTCATCGACATATAAGTCAAGTGTATGGCCCCAATGCGATGAGTGACAGCAAAGTGCATAAGGACGGATGGGAAAATGTCCATGATGAACCGCGATCAGGTCAACCATCAGTAATCACAGAAGATTTGGTGAAAGCCGTGGACGAAAACATTCGTGAAGACCGGTGATTCACAATTTCAACTTTAGCATTGGAATTTCCGAAAGTGGGTAGAACAACTTTGCACAAAATTGTCTCTGAAAATTTGCAATTTCACAAATTGTGCTTATATTGGGTTCCCAGGCTGCTTACTCAGTAACACCAAATGAAAAGAATGGCTTGTGCTCTTGATTTTTTGGACGGATATCATAAGGAAGGTGATAAATTTTTAGAGAAGATTGTCACAGGGGACGAGACGTGAAAGAAGCAGTTATAGACTGGTTATCCTCACAGGCGGCAGACATATATAAATTAGGCATACAAAAGCTTGCAGAACTTTATGACAAATGTTTAAACAAATATGGAAACTATGTAGAAAAATAGAGAAACATGTAAGGAATCAAATAAAAAAGGTTTTTTGAAAAAATCTGTGATGGTTTATGTTTTATACGAAATCGGACCTTACTTTCCGAATAACCCTCGTAGATTAATATAAATCTCAAACAGTGGTATTGGTGAAGTGCAGTACAATTCAAAGCAATTTTAAACTTATTTCAGTTTAGTGTGTCTAAAACGTAAATAGAGTAACGCAACACACCATGTAAGTTAAAGTAAAGACAAAAAAAATTATTTATATATATTGGTTTATAATTTATATAAATACTCAATTGTGAACTCAGAAAACAGTAAGCATGCGTAAGGTTGTTAACATGTTGTGTTGTTGACAGTCAAGTCATAGGCTTAAAAAAATGGTGGATTTTTTTAAATATATGCATTGGTTGTGCAATAAACACAATTAATGTTACTTGCAAAATGTGTACTTTTAAACCTAGTTCTTTCAAAGAATCAAAATGTAAGCTAATTGATAATTTGTGCTTGGGTGCTTTGCTACACATTTGGGTTGGTATAGAATATTAGTTTGTCGCGTGCCGGTTTAGGGATTATAGCACGATATTGGCTCACATCCATCACCCCCTCACACCACCCCCCGCCTAGCGCACTTCGCTGGCGCCTACGAGACGGCACGTGGAACCACAGGCAGGTGGAAAATTCCGGTACACGTGGAGCTGAAGCGTAGGCCTTCCCCCTTCACCCCCTTCATCACGGACACCTCTCGCCCACCGCGAGATCTGTGGAGTGCAGGACTTTTTCGAGTTATCAGCAAATTATTACGTGTAGTTCGCCTGAACGCAGAAAATATGCACCACGGAAGAAATACTGACGAGCTGTATTGGTGCCGAGGTATTACCCCCGCCCCTCCCCTCCTTCCCACCCCTACAAGGCGCCACGTGCCGACAATTAAGCGAGGACACGTGTGGTGGAAGGCTTTGTTCGGAGCTATTCCACTTCACCCCTCCCCTCCTTCCCACCCCTACAAGGCGCCACGTGCCGACAATTAAGACTGGGGGGCTTGCAAGCATAAAAACCCCGTTTCGAGAGTAGAGGGGGGACAGTTGATCATCACCGAGCCAAGGGAAGAGTTGCGGGAAGAAATCGCGAGAAGACGTGAGTACGAGTCCGAACAGCAGCCCAGGGAGAATCAGCACCGGCGGGCCGGCTTCCACGGCCTACCACTTCGCTGGAACTCATTCCCAGATGACAGCCTACCCACACTCACCGCTGAGTTAAGTATAGAATTCGTCGTCCAAAGAAGCCCCACTCAACCACGAATTCGCCCCGTGAATACGAGTAAACAAATTATGACAGTACCGCACCTCGAAAGTTTTGATGTTGTGTATTTGTGAATATATACGAGACAATATATTCGTACTTCAAAATACAACAGTGATAGTCTACCTCATTATAATACCCGCAACCTCCAAGCACTTTTTAGTCGGTGCCTGGAGGACATTAACTCTGACCAGATAAGCCACCATGTCCTCGACAGTGGCGGGACCTGCGTCAAGTTAATTTGGCGCCCAACGTGGGGCCTACCTCAAGTTAAAGTAGCGCCCGGACGTAGGGTGCAACGCTATTCAATTAACCCAAAGCGACATGAGTAATCGTTAATTTGGCGACCAACGTTGGGGCACAGATACGTCTGTACAGATAGTATCGAAGATCCAGACTATACCAGTATACCTGAGTAAAGAGATCTCACCTGTTCCAGATTTCCGCACTAGTCAGGCTGAACATACCGAAGTATACCGAGCTAGTAAGGAGGAACCCAAAGACTTAAGGGGAGTCTCAAACAAACCTCTTTGGCGCCGAGTCGATAACCGAGATGCGCAGGAGCGAGTTCGAGAGCTAAACGAGGCGGGAGAGACCGAAGCAGTAGCGGGGAGCGGGGGAGTAGGCCACGACAGCCCATTGCACAATGGCTGGCAATAATGTGGCGCGCTACATGATTCGTCGTTAATTTCGCGCCCAACTGTGGGGCCTACCTGGAGTTAAAGTAGTGCCCGGACGTAGGGTGCAACGCTATTCAATTAACCCAAAGCGACATGAGTAATCGTTAAGTTTATGAACAGAAAGATTCAAGATAAACACGTGTCAGAGAATTAATTTTTAACATGAAAATGTAACAAATTAACTCATATATACAATGGAACCATTTTTGTAATGAATCTGAAGGGAACACTTTCTATGTTCTCTCTATAGAGGAATCTTCTTGTGTACACGTGTCTTGAAATAATATACAAAACTGATATACCAAATGTACATTTGCAGACTACTTGATAATCTTAATAACGTGCGGGAAAACATTTTATAACTAAAAAAATTTAATAAAAATAATTTGAATAAGTCAAACTAAAATACATTGTAACCTTTATAGATATTTTCTCGAGGGGCCAAAATAATAAATTGATGCATGTTGACAAGCATTGCATGCAGACTTGATCTTCATCCAGACTTCAAAATATGGTTTGCTGATGTGTGTGGGTGCAAAATGTTACAGAAAATAATAGCGTAAAGACAAAATAGCCATGTTAATACTACAAAGGCAAAGTAACAAGAATTTTTCGAGACACAAAATTCTTATTGTGTTTGTGTTATCTTATGGTCGGTCACCCTCCTCTTGAGCGGCCTTTCCAATGGTGTGTGTTGGTGCGAGCAAAGAGCAAAGTGACAACACATTGCGTGTGAGAGAAAGAAAGCAAAAAAGAGAGAGAGAATGGAAATGTGTATTACCGCCTCATGGCTGGGTGCGGCTGTGAAATCAGTCCCTTCCTCCCCATGCTACTCCAGCTCAGATAGATCCTCGATCCTCGTCAATGTTATGCTGGTAGATTGTTATCTCAGCAGGGTGGAGCTTGCAACAAAATCTACAAACTTTGTTTGAAAAACAGTGGAAGTTGAGCATCCTTTCCACTGGGGCTTTCGTTTCCAGATGTGCTTGCTTTATTACGTGGGAAAACTTTTAATGTTCATAAAGGCAGTACATCAATTATTTATACTGAAGAATAAGGCAATGTTTACGTTCGTTAAATCGACCAAAAATTATCTGCAATCCCGCCAATTCTGTCAACATCAGCAAATTCGGCAGAAGCAGATTCGATTTGGCACAGCTCTACAAAGAACTACTCGAAATGGGAATGTAAATTATTCACAATTTTTGCATAAGATATTTGAAGTTTGAATGTGAATAATTCATAAATTACTATTTGCAACTATTCTAATTTTTGGATATTCGCACACCCCTAAAAATAATACATTTTAAAAATGAAATATTAATTAATTTTAATATTTGGTGTCTTCCAAGAGAACTAATAGCCTAGTTGGACATATAGGTTCTCCCTTTGTTGCAATAATAAAGCCTAAATACTATGCACCACGTGAGTTATAGTGAGCACAAACTAAGTTTTCACTACCTTCTTACAGGAAAATCAGAGCATTTATTATTTCAATGTTAACTTATTATCACAGGTTCAATATCCAGTCCTTTCGCAGGTTTTATAGACATGCAACATAAACAGTTGCTATTAGCGGCTAGCTTCGCTGGCACTCAGAACAAACTGTGTGAAAGGAAGTGGTGACCTTTCCACGGTGATGGAGGGGAAGGCGCCAGGCGGCTGGCTTATCCTTCCCTTCAGGTGGCAGAGCTAAGTGTGCAGCTAACCACACTATCAATAGTGTTGGCTGACGCCCAGCAACCACCGGCTGGACCACGAAGCATGCGCACTGTTTGCTGCCATATTCTTGTCGCCTGGCGGTCGATGTGTTTATTTACGACTTTGCATGGTCGCCTTATCTTACACCATACCCAATACACATGAATATGTCTAAACCATACATATTTAACTATTAAAAATTGAAAGTAAAAAGAGAGAGAAAATATTTGTATACTTATATATAAATATACAATACATACAGACATACACATAAACATGTTCATATAGGAGAAAAGAAACAGTTTTCAGTCTAAGTGCCATAATATATGAGCGATTAAGGCTCCCGCCTGCCTGCAGTTATTTTGGGCGTCTGAGGCCTCGAAACATGTGATCTCTAAGACAGATTCTTGCTTACTCACCACTTGCCTCATTGCCTCTACGCACAAGGTGCTTAACTGGCATGCAGTCTTTCTGTCGATGACTCGTCTGAATGTGATAAATGTCAACCCCATATTTTTATGGAACATTAACAGAAATGAAAGTATGATTCACATCTAAAGACAACTCTGAAGTTTGTTCAAAATATGTATTATATTTATATATTATATAGAAAATTTAGCACCTAAAACTGATTCTGAAATACAGTATTTTAGCCATATTCATGCCCATAAAAAATTATCCTTGGAGTTAAATTAAGAACACACAACTTTTCTTTAGGCGTAGAAAGTTTTTCATGCTTTTCGTGATTAGACATTACTACAAAATATTAAACCATTTTTAAGCACATATTTTTTACCAAACCTCTGCAACGCACATGGGCCAGCCAGGCGGAGTCTTGCCCTGAAAAACACGACAGGTTACATGCTACAACATAATGCATGTGGTCAAATGATGCAAACTAATAAACACTTTACACGTGCCGGTGGTGAGGTTGGTAGTGGTTCAGGTGTGTGGAACACAGCATGTTGCGTTGAGCATGTGCATATCCCAACTTGTAAAAAAAATAAAGTATCTGATTACCTACCAGCATGTTTTCAAGTCATTCGGTTCCATGCTGTGTGAGCAAGTGTCACTCAGTTGCTCATATGTTTCACGCATGGAAATTTATCTGTGTAACTGAAAAACAGCTGATCAAAACCACGTACTGGCAATCCATTGTATCAAATAAATTCCAATGAATATTTTTGGTGATCGCAGAATTTTAAATGGAATACACTAGCTGTACGTATGGTAGATAAGATTGGCTGCACCCACCAACGACAATGCCATTTTCCCCCTAAGTTCATTAAACAAAGTATAGAAAAACCATATATATACATACATATATATGTGTGTGTGTGTGCAATGTTCATTTTGCTACTTTCAGGCTGCCTAGTGTTTTTTGAATGCCACTCTTCATGTCACATTTAAACAGCAGTTTCATGCCCGCCCATCTATTTTAACATCTCAACAGAAAACACACCTCGTGTCTCCCTTCATGTTTTTAACACTCACTTATAGAAATATTTTGTGGCACCTTTGTTAGCATCCAAGCAAGGAATATTGGTTTCCTAATATTGCATTGTCAAAAAAAAACTGTTAAAAAAATGGTTGCCTGTAAAGTCGGTTTTACGGGCGAAGATTTTACGTGACAACGTAGTGCTGCGCGCGCGGCAGACCGATCATAGTTGAGTGGGAGAGAGACGCAAGGCATTCGGCGGGCCTCTCTCTCGTTCGGTGACTCATCGTAACGTTACCGAGCGTTACACTTTTTCATAAGTGACTCCCAGCCGCAACCTAATTTAAGACGTTGTCACGTCAAAAATTAGTATGCAGTAATTTGTTGCCAATGTGGGGGATACGTTTATAAAGTACACCGCACTTTCCAGTAGAATACAGGTTTTTGTGGGAAACAAGATAGTGATTTGTGGCCAGCCCTGTACCGTAATTTGGCTGTCAACTACTTTCTTTGATAACATCTTTGAGAATGGTCGCTATTTTCCTAGACTTGGCTAACATGTTTTAAATGATATTTCAAGTTCTTATATACGAAACGTGTGTTCATAAAAAAAAATAACTTCTAATCAATTTGGTGCTTGTAACACATAAAACTTGTTTACAAAACATAGAACATCAATAATTGTTTTTAAAGTATGTTTTATTCCCCATGAAGTTCGTGTTATAAAAGATCGGTCTTGAATATCTGATCTCCAAGCGCATGCGGTGTCTAATGTGAATAAAATAGTTGTGTCGGCAAGTTAAAAATCAGCTTCAGGCCACTTGTTTTGAAAGCCAAGAAAGGTTGAGAGGCCGGAAGTGATAAATTGAAATGGGTTGGGGNGCACGTGTGACTTGAGACAAAGAATGTGTACTCTATTCCCCACCTCCCAACTGCTGAATCTCTGTCCAGCAGTAAATAATTTAATGCTTTACACCTGAACAAAAAAATGTGAAGTCAATGACGGTATTGTGAGAATACACTAACTCGTGCCACAAAAATTTTTCTTTTAATACCTTACAATGTTTCTGTATCATCTATTGCCCTAATAACCTTCACTATATGAAAATAAAACTGTACCTGGATATACATCTGTAATTAATCTGTTTTCTCAAAGAACTGCCAAAGAAATATGGTCTTTATTACTCCTTTCAATAGTTCAGCCTAGTGATTTATTATTATGGGGTTTCTGGGTTACTGAACCGTGGTGCGCTACTGCAGGCTGGCTGGCAGGTGCATGTGAGTGACTATTGGCGACCTTCATGGAAGGGGCGGACAGTCAAGTGAAAGAGGGGGGTCTATTTTTAGATATTTCCCTCTCCTGAGTCTTACAGTAGTGGCGAAGAGAATCGCAATGGTTGGCAACCAAAGTATATGCAACAAACTTATTTTTCAACCTATTTCCTTCAAATATTTAAATTTTTTAACCAAACTTTTACGATTCTCCAAAAAGGGGTCTTTACTTTGAGGGAGTCATTATTATCAGGGTCGTTTTGTTGAGATTTGACTGTAACAAAAATACACACTTTAGTTACATCTGTGTATGCAATAAATTCTTATTGTTACAAATTTGAAACACAGTACAGCCCAGAAATGAAAATGTTGCTAGCCTGTTCAATACCTTGCATGTAGGAGTGATTGAACGCTAGGCATGCATGTTAGTGTCACCCATACTGCTCCTTTGCTTCTGTGCCTCGAAAGTTCATAACAGCTTCAGGTACATAGCCCTCTTAAAACTAACATATTACACAGGTGACGCATATTACTAGTTATCCAAAAATTTTAAGGGATTTATTAATTTTATTTTGGGGAGTTTAGAATTTTAAATCACATTTTACAGAGAACTTTATTGTACTGTAGATGTACTGTTGGGACTATAGAAAGTTAGCTGTACACGGAACAATATTATTTGCAACATTGTGTGCATAGTCTTGTGCTTGCAGCGGTATGTACTTGTGTACGTCTACACAAAAGGAATGGGTAAATGAGTGCAGTGCTACAGGCTATGCATCAGTTTTATGCTGACAAATATATGCTATTTCCTCTGAAAGTTTTGCTTCCGATTCATGCCCTCAGCCAATGAGAGCAGGCAGTATTATCACGTGACTATCTTTTGCACACATATTTAGCATATATTTTGTTGGTTTTGTCTGAATTCAATGAATGGAAATTAAATGCCAAGAAAAGAATAAATCTTGCATAGTTAACTGTGTGGATGAAAAAAAATGTGCTACGTGAAATCTACCTTTCTCAATTTTTCTGTGCCAAATGTGAATGTCAAAATAGTAAACTGTAAGTTCTCAGTAAATTTCACACACAGAAAAAAATTTGGTATGTTGTGAGTCAGTACACAAATTTTCTTCAAGTATCTAGAGACATACATTCTGTTTCTGTGAATATGCTTCTCTTTGAAATAAATGTACACACAAATGTTTTATGGTTAACATACAGTGTCAACAATGTTAAAAGATCAATGGTCGTGTTTGTGGCTGAGACAACACCACAAAGGGTATTTTATCATGAAAGGGGTTGTATGGTTAATCCCAGTCGAGTAAAGGTGTTTCTCATATGATTTGTGTGCATTTTTTTTTATAGCTTATTAAGTTATTAAAGCAAAGAATTTTGCAGCTGGAATAAGGGATATAAAATTAGTTAACTAACAAATTTATCCCTTATGTAAAATATTTTCTTTTAATGATCTCTTGTTCAAAGCTCTGCAATAAGTTACCAATATAACTACAAAGCTACTTTTATGTGTGCTACTACTATTAACAAAAACTGCTACTATTTGTTACATAAATAAAATACATGTAAATTGCATGCTGAAAAACGGTGGCTCAAATCATTATAACTGCAGATTACCATCAGACTAAATAAATATTGTTTATATAAGTAAAAGTTAATGAGAGGAACTTTTCTACAATTTCTACCACAAGGAGTTTAATTAGATAAAAGAACATATTTTCAACAGATTCGTGACCTTTGTATTTTCCATTAAATTAAAAAAACATATTGCAACATGGAAACATTACAGCATCTCTTATAAATAAAATCATTACTTACTTTAATACATTTTACTCTAGAATATTTTAAGTTTTTTAAATTGAGATTAAAAAAAAATTAATAAAAAATTCATAATTTGCAATTACAAACGACGTAACTGGGGCCCCTCACATGATTTTGTTATTGGTGAAAATAAACAGTATCTTGGTATTCCATAGTCACCATATGAAATACCATATTCTATTTGCCAAATTAATATGAAATCACAGCATTTAATCTGTAGTTAAAAAAGGTAATTTTAGAGTCTGTCATGGGACTTATTTAAAAGAAAATTGATTATTCCAAACTGACAAAAATTATTTAGAAAAATATTTATCTGATTGTTTTACCATGTCCGAGAAAAGCCGGACACCAATATGAGCCACGCTGGTCGGTGAGCTGCATGTAGTAACTGCGCCCTGCCGTTCCACATACTCGAGAAGACGGGAAGGCGAAATTTGGTAATTCCACACCAATAAGAGGAATGAGATTTGAAGTCACGGAAAGACTGGAACTACTACATGAACTCGAACCACATCTCGATTCAGAAAACCATCCAGAAAGAAAAAACCCTCTGAGGACAGAGAATTCAAACCAATTGGAATTAGATACGCAACCTAACGCTTAAAAAAATTCTAAAAAAAATCTGTTGTAGGAAAACTTACCCATAAGAGAGAGTTCAAATGACGCTACTTGAAGTTGTGCATTCCTGCACACTGCTGGTCACCAAAATTAAATAAAAAACCCTAGTAGTCTACGTTGCACTAAACTACATTTTCAAATAAATATGCTAACTGCATGAATTGCAAGTTAAACGCACACTCTGCGACTATATCCTTNGTAAAACTTACCCATAAGAGAGAGTTCAAATGACGCTACTTGAAGTTGTGCATTCCTGCACACTGCTGGTCACCAAAATTAAATAAAAAACCCTAGTAGTCTACGTTGTACTAAACTACATTTTCAAATAAATATGCTAACTGCATGAATTGCAAGTTAAACGCACACTCTGCGACTATATCCTTTCTTGATATCACCCAAGCTGCTGCTGCCAAGAGATGTGTCTAGTAGTCTCTGAGTCCAGTGTCCAAGTGTCCCCGGCGAAGCTTGTCCTACGCAGAGTAGTACACAAACTAGAGTGTATCTGGCAGAAGAATACGCTAGAATTTAGTTTCAGAGCTGCTGATAGATGGCACGGGGATGAACAAATGCTCTTGCGGACTGTACAAAGGGCACTTTTTTTCTGTGGCGAGGCCTACAGACTGTGGCACAGTGAAAATTTACCATGCTGGGAAGCAGCACTTCTGGAGTTCAAGCGCAGTTGGAATAAGAAACGCTGTAACTAAAAGAGTCACGCCAGTATCCGGTGCATTCGATACATGTATTGCAAGTGTGGGTGTCTCACAGATATAGGTTGTGTGGAGTCCTTCTTTCCTGCCTGTTTTCCTGCATGTGAGCTAGCTGAGACGTAAAGTTAACTTGTAAACCCCAAGCAAAATTACAAAGTCACCACAAATCCACTAAGTTATAATTCCCAAATACTAATTACAGTTAAATAACTTCCTTTCAAAATAACTGCAACCCAAAAAACTTAAATCCCACAAAAACAATTTTTAACTATGTACATTTTTGAAAAAACAGCACACATGGATGTAAATAATTTTGATGATGTTCTTGTGAAAGTTTAGATGGTAGGTAGGCCTTCACATCTCCTTGAAAGCAATTTCATTAGAGATGGAACCAGAAACATGTGCAATGCTAGCAAGAGAATTACAAATGGACGTGTAGCTTACTCGGCTTGAAGGCCAAGAAACCCTCTTACTATAAGCTGGTATGCAACCAACTGCATTGTGGAGGTAGGATTTGGAGCATCAACTTTGGTTGTAATCAGTATAACGTTTTTAGTAGGTACGATTTACTAACCTGAAATATTTACAGGGCCATCATTTTGAAAATAAGTGTATGAGCCACTTAAATCGTGCAAGGTTACATGACCTAACGTAGTGCTACTTGTGTGAAAAATTTGGTGGATATTAGTTGATTGGCTCACGAGATATAGCAAAAAGATTGATTATCCTATTTTTTGTTATCGTACAAAAATGCTTAAAAGATGCTCTGTACAGGCATATATGATGCTTCTGATACTACTATGGTCCATACCGTATAAGAAGGCCACTTTCTGACAGTCAGTGAGTGGCAATTGACTAATACGAAACAAACAAAGTGCCATTTAGAAAATCCTGTATCAGCTGATGCACGAACGAACAAAAGTTAATATTATGTTGGCTATTCTGAGTGCACTGCCAACGCACATCAGACAAGCAGAAAATACGCGATAAGAAAGAGTTCCAAGTTTAATTAATACATTTTATTTTATGTGATCACAAAAAAATGAAATGTACAATAGAACGATACGACGTGGAAAACTTCAGAAAGCTTTTTCACGTCGTATAATCCATCTCAAACCTTACTTTCAACACGTCCATGATATTAATTCCAAAAGCATACAGAAATATTACATAATATTGTTGAATTATTTTTTCTAATAATTTGACGAAACGACACGAATTTTAAATGTATTTCCAGCCCGTAACATAAGAATTATCAACTTTAAAATATACGCTATCTTTCGACCATAAAGAGAGTTACTCAAAACTTCGTCGTGACGTGCTGCGCGCTATCTATCGGATATTCTGCGAGCTATTACCTGCCAGAAATGAATCTCTTTCCTGCGTGATATATAACGAATTTACAAACATATGCCAATAGTTATATTTTTCCACGAGCTCTGCATAATTTTTAAAGTAACATATATTTCATATACAACGATTTGGAGTACAAGTCATTTATATTCGGCCGGTAATCGTTCGTCTACGTAAATTATACGCCATATTGTTCTCTCGAAACCCATCTCCTTGATTCCGTAGACACGCGTGAATAGTTTTTAAGCAATTCTAACGTTATTCCACGTCACATATTTCCAACTCGAATATATTAGCTATAAACTCCAAAGTGTAATAATAGATACAACAGACCGTCTCGAAAATTGTAACCCAAATTCACTATCTCGGACAAATTAAAAAAGAGTTATAAAATACCTAACATTTTATATTTTTATTTTTATAACCTACTTATATTTTTAGACAGATGTCAGTCTTAAAATATCTTAAAATTTGTTTAGCATTACAGTACAATGAGAAGTGGATTAGCTGACAGCGTGTTGATAAAAAATACAGCCCCGACGTGACGGACCAGCTGATGGCGGAAGGATACGTAGTCAGATGTAAACAGTGGCGCTACTTTCGCCGAGCTGTCAAAAAGTGGCCTTCTTATATGGTACAGAATATATCAGCATACAAAGTTTGGTGGAATTTTTTTAAATTGGGTATTAGATATAACATTTAAACTGCCGCCATTTATAAACAAGCCTGACACACTTAAAACATATAAGTTTACATGGCCTACTGTGGTACTACTTGCTGCAAAATTTGGTGAGAATTGTTTGATATGCCCCTGAGATGTGGCATAAAAGCTCTGTTTTCTCATGTGGAGCTATCTTTATAAATAGCGGACGAAAAGATTACGTAGTAGCACATTCATTGTTTGTCATAGATACTGCCAGCATATAAAGTTTGGTTGAAATTATTTGGGACATATTTACATGGCTGTTGTTTTGAAAATATGTGACTAGTCTCTTTAGTCATATACATTTAGATGGAATACAAAAAACCTGAATTTGTTGGGAATCAGTTAATTGTTTCCTCAGATATGACATAAATGCTAAGATTTCAAGTAGTGCTATCTTCCAAAATGGCAGACTAATAACAATTTCAGTCCCTAAATTCAGCAACTTTATGATGCACTGTCAAAATATTGAATTTGGTTTAAATTGGTTGAATGGTTCACTTGATAAGACATATAACCTTAAATTATAAAAATGCCATTATTTTGAAAATATGCACCCAGCATGGTTGAAAATTATGAAAGTCGGATGCCCTTATTAATTACTATATGTGTACTGAGATTCGTGAATTTTTTTTTTGGGTTCTAAAGTTTTTTGAGAGGGACATAAATACAAATAGACATTTGCATAATTTCATAAGTCTATCTTTGAAAGGGAAGTAGGCTTAAAAATCTTGAGAAACTGTGACTTTTATAAATTATAGGATAAATTTTGAGGAAAGTTTTCACTGAAATTTGATGTTTGAAAGGATATAAAAAAATAAAGCTTGATTATAAAGCTATGCTGCATAACTGTAATACGGAGTATCTGTGTCGTACATACGGAAAAGAAGGGTTTAAGGGGAGGGGGTTGCAGAATGGAGATTTACACAGAGCGGCACTTCAGGTAGCGCTGACCCTGGTGAGCCCCCTAAGTACACAAAGTGCGAGGTATGTTTACATATTGTGCATTTTCCATTTTTATTTTCAACCAACATGGTGAAATAATTTCACAGTTAATGGAACATGGTCCAAGCATGTGCTACGTCCATTTCATTATGATGCCAAAATATGTAATACATGTAAATATCAATGCAACTTATTTGTTCCTTTATATGGCTGGGGAGGTGTCAGATGGTTGGTTAGCGACCAGAGTGGCATTCTTGTGCCTTCTCTCTCATGGCCAACCAGGTCGAGGTAAAGAGAGTCTGGAGAGGTTATTCCTGCATCCTATCCCCTATTTTACAGTGCATACTCTGTTATGACGATGCAAACTCTAAAGTACCTTGGACAAAGTTTTTTTTACCAATTTTTACGAAGTTATTTATATTTCATATATTAGTATATCAATTCAAAGCAAAGACATAACAACAGTGTGGTGAATACAGTATACAGAACCACACACTTTGTCGTGACAGGATTATATTTTCAAAGCAGTGTGTTCAAATGCTACCATTTTTTTTTTTACATAAATTTGTTATTGTTTAAATATGGTAGATGCAGTAAATATTTTAAACTGCTTCCTTTCAAAGATTTATTTGGTATTGCGTTACATAAAAAATATGTATTTGAACGTAGTATTTTGTATATTTTTAATGTAGTGTGTCATGTGAATTGTTCTTTGTTGGGGAAACTTGAACTTTGATTTATATCTTCCTAACATAACTAGGTAAATCTTTGTAAAAGTAAAACTATAAATATTTTTTGAGTTATGTACTATCCAGTACAAAGCAATTCATACTGTACCAGTGTAAACACCAATACATATTTTCCTGTTAGATTATATCTGTCCATTTGCTTTACCAGATAGGGCATGTTGCCTTGATTTGTGTTAGGGACTTCTGATATTCATGTTATGATTGATGCATTGCCTCTTGATTAATCATGGTTGCATATTGATTCACAGATGCCTCTTGCAATGGAATCTTGCACAGCTCCAAGTTTGTTGGAAGAACTTAAGCGAGACAATACACTTTTGGAAGATATCATGAAGTGTTTGGATGCTTATCTAGAGTCCAAGCGGGTAATATTTCCTCGCTTTTACTTCTTGTCGAATGATGAATTAATTGAAATACTTGCCCAGGTAAGTTGTGAGAATTTGTTATTTTGTAGAAACAATATTTTTTTTAGAAAGTTTATGCAATGAGTGTACGAATGTATGGGTAGGCTCAGTGTCTTATGAATACATTTTCTTTAAGAAATACAGTATTTACACTCCAGAACACATAATAATCTTCAAAAAATCAATCACCTGTAGCTAGGGCCCCACATTTATGGTAAATAAAATTGGCTTATTTGATCATTAAAATTTTTTCATTTCGTCATAAAATATATTAATTTCATAAAATAAATTTTATAGCAAAAAATGCATGTCTTATTATTAGGATATGAACCTGCTGTTTTTTTTAACAATTTAAATCAAACCTAAATGGAATTTGTTATTCATTAGTTTTAATCAGTACATATATCCATAAAAACTTTTAAAAATATTTCACAGTGAGGATGAAAGAATAATCTGATGAGTGTACACTTGGTCATGTAACACACATTGTCACAGTTACAGTGAAATAGTGTTTTTGCACAACGCAGTTGCCCTCCAATGATAAAGTATAGTAAATGCTATTCATGTTAAACTGCGACTCCAATAATGTAAACTAGGTAAACAAAATGTTATGTACTGCTTGAAGGTTGATAGTAACATGTGTCACATAAAAATCATGTCACACTTCCACATACTATCAAACTATACTATTAATGTTTTCTCACTCAAGCATAACACATGATAAAATGGCTGGCTGCTACTCTCAGCACAGCTGATTCACAACAGTGCTGTCACCCACAGAAATAGCAGAATCTAAATTACCATAGCTTCCCAAGCTTTTAATGTTTCAAATAATTAACTAGGCTTACCCAAAATTAGAGCTACAGTGATTAACTAAACAAGAAAATCATGATTTTATAACCCCAAATTTAATGTTTAGAAAGCCCGAAAGGTTGACGCATGACGTCGATTAAAATGGCGGCGACGTCTCTGTCAGACAAGGGTTCTATAGTGCCGGACAGAGGCACTGACTAACTTACTGACAGAAGGTTCGAATCATCTGCCGCCTATTGGTCACCCTGCTGCGGTATAGGTTGGGGCGAATAGCCCTTCGGCACGGCACAAAGTCAGGTGTGGTGTGTACGGATCTACACACTGATGGTGTGGACAAAGGCACTCTTTTACCTGCAGTGGGCTTCACCCGGGGTAGATCCTGGCTCAACTGCTGCTGCTGGTTGGAACTGGGCCCTGTTCTGGGGTGGCGGTGGTGCTGCTGGTTGGGCTGGGGCTGGTTGGCTCCAGCGGTGAGCTACTGGTCCTCGCAGGCCTGAAGTAAGGGTTGGCGATGCCCAATGGTACTGGAAGTATGCACACTATGAGTGGGTGCGGCTTGCCGGTAATCTTCTGGGGTGGCTGGAAGAGGGAGCTAGGGGGAACTGGGAGGTTAGGCCTTGCCAGTTGTTGGGCGGCGTGAACTCGGTCCCGTGGGGAGGGGATGCTGAGGGCAGACTGCACTGGGTTGCAGAGCAACTGACTAGGTTTAGAGGCAGTAGCTGCCCTCTTAGCACTCCACCTTGTATCACTTCTATGGGTGAAGGGCATACGGGGAGGTACTATAGTCTACCACACTAAGGAGGAGCAGGCGACGAGTTCCCTGGCTAAGAGAGTAACCAGAAGGGGTTAGGCCAACCAGAATCAGTCCTCTCACTCCAACCGGGAAAGTTCAACGCGGTGGATAGAGTGGGTTAGCTGATCTGGATGTCTATCTGCTTCGTTGCGTGTGTTCCTAGTGCTTGGGGCTCTGCCGTATGTGCGCACCAGGTACCTTTGCGTACCTGGTCCACAGTATGGGTGGCTGTCTACTGGGTTATGTTTTACGACGTACATGTTCCTGGTTAATGGTAGCCCGCAGTCCCACTGAAGTTTCAGCAAAGAGGTTTTAAGAATCCATCTCCTGCTTCTCCTTGGTAGGTTTGACGTCTACGATGATAGAAGTCACAATCACCCTAGAAATAAGTACTCAGGGTTAGCTAAGATTATGTGTTTATTCCCCAGAGGATTAGACATGGTGGCCCGTACTATCCCCTAGCTATCAATGAACTGAAACCTGCGGAAGTAAGCTATTGTAAACCAGGGAAGGTGACCTGGGGCTAAACTAAACAAGAACAGAAAAAAGCTAGGTAGCTATTAAAACAACTGACCCTAACTGATCTATGCTGTTGTCCAGAAGGGACTCAGGGTTCATTACCAAAATGGTAGTTAGTGCACGGGAGGTAGAAGACTTCTTCGGGAGTCACAGGGCGAAGTTCTGCTGGTCTCTCGTTAGGAAAGCAGTAGGCAGAGAGCTCCAGCACTCGAGGTGGTGGAGCGAATTGCTGAGTATCAACTAGCATTTTGGGGCTGCGCGCTCGCGTATATAGACAGCAGGCTGCGTGTCCTTTGGCTCCCTTTGGCTGGTTGGGTATCTTTCGGCTAGAGCTCCTCTCTTAGCGGCGCAGGCTCCATTCTCTCGGGGGTGGCTGGAAGTGCGGTTTTCCTTGTGTGCGGGTTGTGTTGCTCCTGCAAGCTTAGGGGCAGCACTGGGCAGCGTGACTTGCTTCTGTCACTCCCAGGGGTGATTACTTGACATGTGATGTCTGACATACTGGTATAGATGGCCTTGACTGCCATGTCCTTGGTTGTGCTTTTCCTAGGGGTGTGCAGGTCTGCTCTGGAAGCAAGTTGTCCTGAGTTCAAACCATGGTCGGGGTGACGTGACATCACGTGAAGATAAGGCAGAGTTGTATTTAATTATTATGTCAGTAAGTTTCATGTGTCAATGCATATTATTTGCCCTTTTAACACAGCAGGTTGACAGTTTTGAATGAACCATATTCAGGCCTTCAAGTAAAAATGACAGGTAAGTAGAATGAACATTAAATGCACCCTTTTAAACAAAAGTGAAGTTATATTTGCTCTTTTGTGACATATTATTTTCTATACAACGTGTAGACTTAGAAATTCACCATCTTAATATCAGGAACCTGGAAAGGCAAATATAAAAAATTCCCAAATATGTTGAATCCACCCTTTTTACAGAACATCAATGTTATATTCATGCATACAATTAAGCATGCACGTAATGCTTATTTTCATGTATCAAATGTTTTAGACAGCATGTGCTACAAACATTTCAAAAAAAATATTACTGAAATTCTACTTACAACTGATGGAATTTATAGAGGTGACTAAAAAGATCACTATTTAGAGAGGTCGAGACCGGTCGCCAGTAGGCACCCACAACTCCATTAATCCCAATTTGTGACTTTTAAACCGAACATTATAAATTAAATACTAATTTTTTACTAAATATATTTGTGTTTCCCAACAGTAAAAAAAAAAAAATTCTGACAAGGATTTATGGTTTCCAAGTGCTTCGACTCAAAACACAAAATACTAAGGATGGGCGAGTTTGATTTTCACAGCTATGAATAAAATCAGGGAAAATATAGGTGTGTTGTTAATGCCTAGTAAGAAATATTTGTTATGCAAAATATTATTACACTGAGTGTGCACGAATGCAGTGTGCACTGTCCCTTTGGTGTAGCCTAATTTTCTTGTCTCGGTTAAGCTTTGTTTGCATGAGGCGGAAGAATACCCTGGAAGTAGGACTTTAGCAAGGCTTCAGAAAGTTGGAAGTAACAGTGAATGGACTATAACTTCCTCCTCTTCTTATAGTCAGGGTTTACCAATAAAAAAGTTTGGGGTCTGGTTTCTACCATTAAGAATAATCCTTTGCTTAGTTAAAAGATTCACAGAGCTACCTTTTCCCTCCTGCCAACGATGAGTGAGTGACTACGGGAGGTGGAAAACGTATAAAAGGAATGGTAATGTCAGCCATTATAGAGAAAGTAAAATAAAATAACAGTTACACGAGTGGAGTGGGAGGGTAGCTTTTAGCTAGGCTGGTCTGTCAGCATGCTGCCAAGAGAATGGACAAGCAGTTCACATAAAACATTTTTTTTTGTTAGTAGTTCTTTTTTTTATACACATTTTAAAAACAGTAATTATGAGTAAAATAATGGCAAGTGTACTGTATCTACGCAAATTTCCACTGAAGGTGTGACATATCATCAGATAAAGAGGCTTTCCATGTTTAAATACGTCTTCATATGGTTGTATGTATTTGTGTCATGCTGAGACTGATTGTTGATTTAATATTGTACGTGTTATCTTTAATTTAACACTGCCCAGGACATATTTATATAATATTTTTTTCTATGTCTTCATGGATGAATGCTGAAGATAAGTCAAATAAACTCTTATTACACTCAACCATTTTGTACCTATTACGTGTAACAGAGAGGAAGCAAAAAATCTAAAGTACAATTAGATACACCTAACATAACAAAGAAATAATAAAACAAGTGGAATGGTATCAATGTGTCACCAACAACTGATATATATGTACATAACTAGAAATTCATGTTTAGTTTTGTAATACTTAAAAATATCAGGCCCAAAATTTTTAGGAAGTAAAATTTATACTTATTGTGTCCAAAATATGTAGGAATACTTCTAAAGCAATTATTGCCCAATAAAACAACACACTTTTCGAATCTATGAAATATGCAAGATGCACTTAAAAGCAGTTATTTATTTGTCTCAGTTGTATTTTCAGGACCTAATCTTGACAGACTAAAATGTTTAGATTCAATACAATGGTAAACCATGTATGCTAATGAGATCTGTACAGTACACTTCAGCAAGCCGGCAAATGACTGGTGAATGAATGATGTAAATTGTAATGTAACACGATGATCTCAGCTTGGATAAGGAAGCGACTAACAGAACTGCTAAAAAGTAACTGAACAATATGCTCCATTACACTCGTCACTTTTTTTCACGAATCCCTTTGATTGTTGCAAGTAGGTCAGGGGTGTTCACCACCCCCAAATGTTATAACCCAAGTATCCTACAACCCCTCACCCTTCCCTTCATTCATATGGGAAACTCTTCACCTCCCCTCTTCTATGTGTGCATAGAAAATCGCACACACGCCAGAAAGCGATGACAAAATATTCCTAAAATTAAAATATAATGGAAAAGCATAAGGCTAATATTGAAATAACTCCTGGAAACAAATATTTTTTTTAATTATTGGGTTTGAACTTTTAAGGTAAGAACTGCTAATGTAATATATTACTTAAAAGTTTCATGCTTTAACAGCAAAGACAGTAAAACACAGTAAAAAAAAAATGTTGCTTGTGGGTGTGGCCAGCTGCTGGTATACTTAAGAGCATGTGATGAAATTGTTGTTGTCCCTAACAAGTTTTCAGTATGCAGACCAAGTATCACGTGAAGACAGAATTTTGTAGGTTAAGAAAACACTATGAAGAAAGTGATAAAATATGCTTTGTTTACACAAAGTCAGTTTATTTCCCTCCTCCTTTCTTCTTAGCACAGAGAATCAGTTTTGATTGCCATTATAGAATGTTTGAATGTGGGAAGCGTGGTCGACGTTACATTTCACTCGTCGCTGCATTCTGGTCACTGCTTCATGCCCCCACCCCACCTTACTTCACTCTCGTAGATGCTGAATGTCTCTGCTAGCCAGAGTGTTCCAAATCTCTCACTAATCCGCCCTCTTTATTCTTTCTAAGTATGCTCATAAATAGATCACTGACTTAAGCTATCCATAACCCAGTGTACATAATCATGTACATAATTGCATGGAATATTATATTTGGCTGGTACTGCACAGTGCGAAACTCAAATGTCCCATGATCTTCCCTGTGAGTAACTAATTCGTAAACATTGTTCTATATTGTAAGCCTACTTGGTTCATGTCACTATCTCCACTATCTTCAGATGCATAGCCTATACCTGGGTGGCAGTGATAATGAAAGAGGTTCCGTGTCAGTTTAAGTGTTGATACCTGCCAAATGCTGAAGTTTGGAAGTAGGTATTGATTTTGCTCTGCGGCGTGAGGCGCCAGCACTTGATGCTAGCCCTCAGTGATAGGGCGTACAAATCCGTCGACACTGCTGTCTCTAGGTCCAATTTACTAATAACATACACTGGCTTTGTGTGGGTTCACATAAACGAGTTTTATTGTTGCTTGAACAGGTTAACTGGTACATGAACTCAAGAGACAAACTCCCTCCCTTTTCCTATGTAGGCTACGTATGGTTTGACGCCGCGACTGGCGTCATGGGGGGGGGGGAAGATTCTTCGCACTTGGTGTAGAACTACTTATCTGACACTGCAGCGCTGAATTCCCTCGGCTGGCGGCTTGGAACTGCTCTCGAACTTGGTGGGCGTCTCGGCGCCTGGCTTCGAAGTTCCTTCTTCCCGGGTCCAACGCAGGACTCTGCGTTTGACGAAGTCTGACTGACTTTTCTCGGATGCTTCCCGCCGCACGTCCCGCTTGACGGCCTCCGACTGAGGTCGACGTCGTGATGCATTCTCGATCCTCGACTGACTCCGGCTGACTGACTGACTGCTCGATCCGCGACTGACTGATTCGACGTCTCTCCACTGACTGCCCTGTTGCTCCCCCCTTCGTGTGGTTTTGTAGCGTCCATCACCATATTCAACTTGCCCCATCTCTGCACGTGTCCGGAGTGCTTGTCGGCCCTCCGGGTCATAAAACACGTGGCCTCTGCTTGTGTGGTCCGCAGCCGGCCTGGCGTCGTCCCTGGGTCATAAAACACGTGGCCGCTGCTCGTGTGGTCCGCAGCCAGCATGGCGTCGTCCCTTGGTTCTGGCCTGGAAGTTTATTGTCCCGTTCTGCACGCACGTCCGCTAAAAGCTCTCATGGTTTATTGCGGTATAAGCCCGGGACAGGCGCAGCTGGTGGTGGGATCTCGGTGTCCCTTGGGCAGCTGCAAAATGTAGCTGTGTTCGCGCCCTGGTGCTTTCCGTTGTCTCCGGATGTCGTCTGCA
>NQII01000405.1:0-60912 GCA_002778355.1 Clitarchus hookeri | reverse complement strand
TGTCCCTTGGGCAGCTGCAAAATGTAGCTGTGTTCGCGCCCTGGTGCCTTCCGTTGTCTCCGGATGTCGTCTGCACGTGCAGGAACAGTTGCACGTGCCGAAACCTTTGGTAGCGTGCCTTAGCAGCTACGAGGCTCCTGGCGCCCCTCTTCCGGTACGTCCACAAAACCCTTAATCCTTATTGCAGTCGTACGCCCGCGAGCTTCGCCAGAGCGTGTGTTCTGACGAATAAAATATAGGGACGCAGAATGCGTCAGTGTAGTATACATAAAAAGTTTCTAATTGTTAACACCTGAAACCATAAGCAGGGACACCTGATTTTCACAAAAAAAGTTCCACACAGGCTAAGTTTTCAATATCCTAGTGCACAGGTGCTGTTGTCCTTTGGTTATTGTCCACATGTATTTGTGAGAAAATATTTTGATATTTGACTGTGTCAAGTTACTCCGGTGCTGAACTTTTGTGATTCACAAGCAGGCACGTGAGGCATTGCGATCAAAACTATCCAGTCGCAAAAGTGTATCTATGGTTGCTAGCATGTTGTGAAAGGATCTTGTTTTGCAAAATTCGGGTGTTTTTGAAGAAAACTTAATGTGGGTTTCAAATGGTTATGATAAAATCAAATTATAAAATAAAATACAAAAGATGGTCATTTTTATATTAATAATTTTTGTTGCTAAATTATGTATTTTTTTCTGTTACGAGATTTCATTGTCTACCAGGTTTAATTATATAATAGCATGGTTTTTTCTTTCTTGCCTTAATTAAGGAGAGGTTGGGTTTAAGTTTATTACAATATCATCCTGCGTAAACAAGCCAGGTTTTGCGGCACAACTGCAGTTAGCAATTCAATAGAGTAGTCTTTTAATATTAATTTATGATGACAACATTGCATAAATATTGTACATTTGTATGTATGAAAAAATATAGCTGACACAAAGGCTGCGGACTTACAGGTGAAACTAAAATTGCAACACAAAAATACCAGTGTTTCACAACTGAGGCTGTGTTCAAATTGGCCACTTTTAGTTCACTAAAAGGTAACGTGTTCCGAATTAGTCAACTAAAATGGTGAAGTATTTTATATTTTGGTATTTAGTTTTTAGTATGAAACTAAACTTACTTAAATACTAAATTAGCAAATTGCAACAATCGCTGAACTATCAATGGCGTTTGAACAGAATGCTATTAAATACTAAAATACTAACACGCTACTAAATAATCAGTTTTAACACAGCCAAAATAGAATATTCAACATTAAAAATTACATAACTGTCAGCTGTTAAGAAAAATCAGCTTAAAATTGTAGAACGAAACAAAAATTTTGGAGAAAAGCACAAAGACGCTAAAGAAACTAGAGGTTTCAGCAAGCCAGCAGGATGAAATATTCTAACAGTTAAATTATTTACAGCCAACTATAAATACATTTCATAAAGTGAGTAATTTACAAAATGTAAAATATAAACAAAGAGTTATTGATTCTAAAAAAAAGGTAAGATGTGGAGGCAGTGTCATTGAAACAGTAATAACATCCATTGCGCTTAGTTTTGCACAAGGCTTTTGTTTATGTTGAAAACAAGGTTTTAGCATTCCATTGCTGGCCTGCTCAGTGTAGGACGGCTTGCATATACCAACTGATTCCACAAGATGAAAATTAAAAGATGTTGATGCTTCATTTGTAGTTAATTACTAAAAATAATTAATGATCATAATTAAAAAAAAAAGACAATTGTTTTATAGCAAAATGTTTGGGTTATCATACTTGCTGGTGTGCGACACCTAATAAAATTCTAGCGAAAAAACTTAATACACTACACCCGGATTCTACCAGACAAACGTATGTACTAAGCAGGAGTGCCACATCTTGCATAACTGCTGCTTCCAGTATTGTTCAAGTGTAATTTGTACATGTAAGATTTTTTGTTTGGAAAATTATTGCATGGTAGTTTATTTTCCACTGATGTTAGTTTATTTTGCAGTGATAATTGTTTGGTTTTGTAAAAGTTTAAAAACAATGATTTGTTTACATAACTGAAGCTTCCATCCTATTCCAATGAATTCACCATTCTCTGGGACAATAAATGACTAAATTAATTTTTTTCTGCATATCCGTCTGTGTTTCCACAAGTGACAAAGTCCGTACTACGTGACATTTTCTTTACGCTCCAAAATGTGCCAGTACTTCCAAATATAGCAGTGGTACCATGACCTAACTTTTCACAGTTAAAATGTGTGTTAATTAACCCACAGTAATTGTTGTAAGATTACAGTTTTCATCACGACTATAGTCATATAAAACTGTACTTATTGCATAGAAATATTAGAAAAATTATGTCAGTGTTTAAATTTACTAACGTTATTTGCGTCATGCATAACTCACAATTTTGAAAAACATAATTCAAATGTTCCCACTTATAAATAATAAAAAAAATACGTTATCTGTGTGTTTGCACGTGAATGAGCACTTAGTGAGTGATTCGGGTTTATATATTGAATCGTACACAGTGATAATATTTTGACCAGATGTCCGAACCAAGGTATAGAGCGGTTCGTTATGTGGCTAGTAAAGCTTGAAGGTCTTGCTGGAGCCTGAGTGGATGGTGGATCACTGGGTGGGATCCAGGTGGCAAGAATATTTCATTACAGATATATGGCTTATATAGGTTTATTCAGAGTAAACTACATATAATCCCAGTTTGTGTCCAGGTTGCCCGAAGAGTAAGGCTGACTGTTAAAAAGGTCTATGACTCGTGCAGGCAATGGTGGTGTGAGGGCGACATCTGAAATCAAAGCTCTAGGCGCCTGGCTTAGTTGTGTCAGCATTGCAATACGGACCTCCTATCCTTAGACTGGGAGGAGCATCTCGAGAGTGACAAGTTAGTTTGTGGAGCATGGCAGACAGTATTGCAGGCGAATCTTGAAGAAAGATGTTCTGTGACTGTACAGCATGGTAAGCAGGTAGATTTGCTAGGCAGGCACGAACAAACTGTCTTGAGGGTCCTGTGCAAGTCTAATTTATACCTGTCTGGTGGAGTGCGAGTGAGGAAGGGAGAGCAATGGATTAGAGAGAGCTTGTTTCGCTGCTGCATGAGTGGGATGCACATTCAATATTGTCTGTCTCATGTAAGTTGGCGAGATTCTGACGGTTCGACGAAAGTAGCACCAATGTTTACTTTTCTTTTATGTATCCTTTCACCATCAGCTGGTGCGTCAAGTGGAGGCAAGTGGAGGCTGTATTTTTTATCAACACGTCAGCTAATCCACTTGCCATTGTACTGTAATGCTAAAAAATTCTAAAATATTTTATAATGACATCTGTCTAAAAAAATTAGTAGGTTATAAAAGTAAAAATATAAAACCTTGCAAAAAATTAAATATTTGCTAACTTTTTTAATTTGTCCGAGACAGTGAATTTGGGTTAACATTTGCAAGACGATAGTTGTAGCTATTATCACACTTTGAACGTTATAGCTAATATATTCGAGGTGGAAATTTGTGACATGGATTAACGTTAAAATTGCTTAAAAACTATTCATACGTGTCCCACTTTCTTCGGAAACAAGGACATGGGTTTTCAGGAGAACAATATGGCGTATAATTTATGTAGACAATAGACTACTGGCCGAATAGAAATTACTAGTACTCAAAATTGCTGTACACGAAATCAATGTTACTTTAAAAATCATGCAGAGCTCGCGGAAAAATAAAACTATTGGTATCTGTTTGTAAATTTGTTAGCATGAAAGCTTTCTTCTCTGACTGGTAATGCTTCGGGAAAGAGCAGATAGATAGCGCGCACGGCATGACAGAGCGAGGTTTGAGCCATTTGCATTGCTCAATAGATAGCGTCTTTTTAAAAGTTGAATGTTCTTCTATTACTGGCTCGGAACGACACGAATTTGAAATATATTTAGTCAAATTATTAGAAAAAATAATTGAACAATATTATTCAATATTTCTGTATGCTTTTGGAATTAATATGAAGCATGTATGGAAAGCATGGTTGGAGAGGGGCAGATACAACGTGGAAAAGGTTTTGAAGTTGCGTTTCATTTGGACACGGATAGTTTTATTTTGCATTTCATTTTGAACACCAATACATTACTAATTTATCACGAAGTTTAGTTTGTAACACTAACAACCACTGTTTTGTGACCTCGTAAAATAAAATGTATTACTAGGAACTCTTTCTTATCCGCGTATTTTCTGCTTGTCTAATGTGCATCGGCAGTGCACTCAGAATAGCTAATGTAATATTAACTTTTATTCGTGCATCAGCTGATACAGGATTTTGTAAATGCCACTTTGTTTGTTTCGTATAAGTCAAGTTGCCACTCACTGATTCTCAGAATCTCGCTAACTTATATGAGACGGACCATACCCCAGGTCAGAAAGCTGCTCCATGGAGTAGAACGCAACCAGGTCACCAATGTAAACATGCATGCAGAGCTGGTTGCCTGCGTTCAGGCAGTAGCAGACCTCACGTGCTCACTCGAAGGTGATGGAGCTGACATTGCATGTGTCTGACAATCATATGGTATGGCTTAGCATGGGGGGTGGGGGGAGCATAGTTGAGGCAGAGTCTCAAGAGGAATTACAGACGTCGACCGTGGCACATCATAGTTATTAGTTGGAATATTACCATTACTGTTACCAATTTCCTAATGATTCATACAGCCACAACCACAGGCATTTGTCCAGGTTAACAGATGCACTCTCCAGTTGTCCTTTTTGAGCTCTGTTTGTTTTGGATCTGATGTCACCTCGACATTGACTATAACCTCTCCAGATGTTAGCTTTATTCAGTTTCCTTGTCCCCAGCTATTATCTCCAACTGGGGTATCCCATCCCTTAACGATGGGCTACTAATACTAGTCAGTGGAAGGGAAGCTCGAATCTCATTACATACTGTCCTCCGAAGTGATGCACACTACTTGAGCTATTGAGGCAATGGACTTTGTTCACACACCCTTTTGCCATCCCATCTGTTCGCCAGCCGGCAGACAGTGGTGGCAAGTGAACAGCGATATATTGCAAAGGGTATTGGTTTGAGAGGTGTCAGATTGTCCAGAGGGCACCACTCAGCACTAAACTAGCTGAGGGGTGTGAGAGAATTCTCAAGGTGCTGAGGGTTTATGGTGGTTCCCTCTGTTACATCTGAGGTGTAGCGTTGATGTTTAACTCGGGTAGTTGAGCTCAGCATCAGAGGGTCTGCCAGCTATTACATTCCATTGTTTGTGGCCGTGGAACACGGGATGCGGTCAGCCTAGTTAGGTTAGTGAAAGAAAGAGTACATATTATGTACTCACAATTGACAATTTATCGATATGTACTGCTGGCTCATTATTAGATACATGAATTCTGACATACATAACACTTCAGTAATAAAGAGAAAAACAATTTAAATAGTTACTACATATCATGCAATTTGTGTGAGCAATACAAATTTGAAGTGGTCTGCTGTTCGTGTTGCGCAGTTAACCAGCGGGAGTTGGTCTGTCCCATAAACATGAAAGTTATGTCCTGGCTGCATGATGGCAACACGGGGCGCTAGCGGGGTTGGAAAGAAAACGAAAAACTTTTAAATGTACCAGTAAAAAAAAAAACTTGAATTGAGACAGAATTACTTGATCAGTTTAAGCAAAGGTGAAATCCACGTGCAGGACGAAACATGACCATCCTCTGCCTCGCCTCATAGAAGATTGCTAATAGCATGGCCACCACAGAGTCATTGCAAGTGCAGTAAATATGAATGTAGTATCTTGCCAGGAAACAATACATCTCAATAATTAGTAATAACAAAAAATGCTTCTAACAAGCAATTTATTTACACACAAGTACGCTTTCCAGCCTACTTTCCGAAGGAAAGATAGTCTTATGCAATCACTTGTCTGTGTGTCTGTCTGTCTGGAAAGTATGTCTCCCTCTAATAACCTTTAAACCCAACAACCAAATTTGATTAAACTACGTCCATGTTTAGTATTAGGTAAAGACACCGGAATTGTTTAGTTTTCAATTACGCCTGATACTTATTTTCAAAATTGCAGCAGTTTTTTAAATTTAGGGCACTGTGTTATATCTCGGGAACCATTTAATAGATTTAAATCAAATTTAGTACGTAGTCAATGCACGGTATAAGAATTGAATTAAAAAAAATAAGGTTATTGTCCGCCATTTTGTAAGATAGTACATTTTATAGTTACTTAATTTTTTCCCTTATATTTTGCGATTTATTTAATCGATTTTAACCAAATTTGGTGCGTTAACAGTGCATGATATAATCATTAAACCAATAATGTTATTGGTTAGCCATTTTGGAAAATAGTGCAAATTGACAAAATAAAGTTTTTCATTATATTTTGGCGACCATTTAACCAATTCAGACTAAATTTGGTAAGTAGATAGTGTATGATGTAGGCATTGAATTTAGAAAGTGATGTTGTTAATCCTCCATTTTGGAAGATAGTGCAACATGAAAAATATAAGTTTTTACATTATATCTTGGTAACTACAATAACGATTACTATCAGATTTGCCATATAAGTAATACTATTGTAGGCCATGTTTATATATGCAATTTAAATGGATGAAACACTTATTTTCAAAATGGTGGAAATATAAATATTTTAGGTTCATTTGGAACATTTACAATACTGTTTGACTAATTCCAACCACACTTGCTATGCTGAAAATATTTTTATATTCATTAAATGTGTCAATACATAGTCTCTTTAATCAGCCAATTTGTAAGATAGCACCACATTTAATATAAAGTTGTAATGTCATCTCGGGGAAAAAATCAACACATGCCTACTGAATTTGTCACTAAAGTAATATTACAGTAGGTGATGTAAACTGACATGTTTTAGTGGCTCAGACTATTATTTTCAAAATGGGGGTCATATAAACATTTTAGACTTTGCTATATCTACGAAACCATGTTAAGAATTTCATCTTAATTTTGTATGCATCGACGACACCATCTAACCTTTTAAGAACTTTATAAAAATTAATTACATCCATGTAGAGGAAAGTAGGTTCATTAGTTATATAGATAACTTCATGTTATTACTTACAGTTTTTAGAGCCTTATGACGTAATTGAATTGAGACTAACACAGTAAAAACTGTGTTGCGGTACACTTTGAGGGTTATTGAAAACTAAGAGAATTTGTGATTAAATTACAAACACAACTAGGCACTGACTTACTAATACAAATTGAAGGGCTTGGTGGAAGAAGGGCCTATCCCACACATCCACTAAAATGAGATTTCTAACAAATTACGATAGCTTACACCATCTAATGTGTACATTCATAAGTTTGTTACTGTGGGTAGGCCTTGATGAACAACAGATGAATGCACTGTCTCACTTCTTGGTAAAATTTTACAGTATTTTGCACTAGGTGGTTTGTGACATAATGGTATATCTGGGCTACTGCCCATGTTTCTGCATTATTGTGGTGGTGAAAAAGGAAGAGACAATTTTTATTCAAATAGTAGAATTCACAATAAGAAAAATTAAGCACTGAAATTCCATATCCGGGAATGCTATGGGGTACACTGCTGCTCAGCTTTTATCAAACCCTATGTGTTGCTGTATGTGTTTCCCCCATAGCTTCTAATTCACATATCTCTTTGCCTAAGTATTCCCTGAGATCTGCTAATATTTTTTCCCTATCTGCCCTTATATCATTTTACTCATCAATCCTGTGATGAGCTCACATCTTGATTTGCTTTAATTGCCATATGGGTAGAAGTACACTAATTTGCATTCAGCAGTTCCATCTTACTAGCTAGTCCAATGTATTCTGAAGGGGGGTTTTCTCTCTCTCTCTCTCTCTTTTTCTTTCTCTCTCTTTGTGCAGTCTGTTCTGCATCAGGTACGGCTCGTATGCGTTGGAATTGGGCTCGGGGTACGACATCAATCCGTTGTAACTAACCAGACCACAACAAAAGTGTTCAAGTTGTTTGAGCTGGCAAAACTAAAATGGGAATAGGCATTTGTGTCAATTTTTTTTTATTGATATATAATTTATAATATCACTCTTTAAATGTGGTTTTCGTTTTTAAAAGTTTTTTAATGTTATATAATTTTATTACTTTTGCCCTTTAAATGTACTAAGGACTACTGAAATAGAAAACATTTTGGTAGTGAGAAATTGTGTAAATACATCCTACTCAGTGTGTTGGGGGAATCTGTGTTCCATCTTTTAATAGTATGTAGGTGTTGGCAGGTCATATAGATTCCATTTACATCAAATACACATGCTTTTAAGATGGAGATATAAGCTGTTATAATCTTCAATGATACAATATTTTGGTAATATTTTATGATTGTAATGGTTTCACTGAATATTTGAAATATTTCCACAGACAAGAAACCCACTTGCTGTACAGCCTTACCTGCGAAAATGTTTCGATGCTATAGCCAGACTGGAATTCGGCACGTATAAACCAGAAGAGGAAGAAGACAAGGATGAAGACATAGATGATGAATATGATACAGAGGAAGAGCCAACAGTGGATCCAGATCCGGCTCCAGGCACTGCACTTGACATCATTGCTATGATTTCTCCTGAAGGAGAGAGAGTTACTCTCATCCGGGTATGAATAACTTTTGAGGGCTATTCCTGTTGGTGATATTCAGAATTCAGTTTTACACTTGGTGGAGGGTAAATTCAAGGGGACAGATTGCAAATTGTTGCTAGTGCAGTGTAACAAATGTTTAATCAGTAATTTTGACCTCTATTAATGTTGTGTGCAGCGAGAACAATCTTACTTGAGCCCTGTTAGTTTCACTGATTTAGAAGCTTCTTTTTCAACAGTTTATTATGTCCTTGAATCAAATTTTAATTGAAAACCACTGTAAGTGCTTCTAAAAAGCAGTTTCCGTGATGAACATTTAGTTTTTAGTATCAGATCACTTCATTTTTAATAAATGCTAGTTTTCACATATTCACTTTTTGTAGGAAGTCGTCTACATTCATAATGGCTTACAATTTGTCAAAAGGATAGTTTGTAATTTGTTTTGAAGGCTGTCATTTATCTATGTATGTCAATCTTTACGGTAGATGCAACATATGCCAAAATGCATTATCCATATCATATCATATCATATCATATCTAAACCCACTACTATAGTTCCACATAACCTGAAGGGTTACAGTGTCTCTTGATTATGTAAACCTGTCAAAAACAATTCTGACCATAAGTGTAATTTGTTGGATTTATTTTATGACTGTTATGACATGTGGGTCAACAGTTATGACTTCAAATTATGATCTCTCATGAACAACTCTCATTACCTTAGTCTGATTAAGCGTGTCTTAACACAAAAGTTTTGAGTATCCCACATACCCAGGACATGAGAATGATTTTATCAGCTATCAAAGGACGGTGCTGATAATCATTGGTAAATGTATCCCATGGGCCAAAGGCAGGATCATAGAAAAATGCTACTCCCCTCTGTCATGTCTTCATGACCAGCCAGACGAACATAGTTGAGAGAACCGTAAGAGATATTCATAGACCTTAAACTGAGTTGTTGGTTAGTGTATCAACTGATATAGCTTACTACTGTACCTGGGTGGGCCTTACAGTAACAGTGTTGGCTCTCATTGTATTGATGCTAGTAATAATGCTAGTCCCAAAGCAAATTGTGATACATTCTTCTGGAACTGCAATACATTTTCACAGGTACTACTTTGACTTCTTAGATGACAGAGATGAACCTTTCCATTGGTTACATCAAAACAAGTGGCAGGCAAGGTTGATAACAAAATGTAAATATGTTCTTGTAGTTGTGTTGGGATAGAACAGTCAAATCATGTTCGTACATTGTAGCAAAATGAAAGAGAAAGTTACCAGGTGTGGTAAAATAAGCAACCAACCACATGCATTCTTGAGGTATTTTAAAAAAGAGAAAAGTATTGTAGTGCTGGAAGGCTTGTAGGTTGGCCATTCTGAGTGATATATCTGTAAGATAGAAGTTAACTAATGGCAGAATTACCTGCCCATTATTTTGTTGTACACTGCTGGACAGTAAAAATAGCACACACAGAAGGATATATCAGATGGTACTGAAACTTTAAAGAGGTTGTGATACAGATGAGTAATACACATGGTCACAAAAGCAGAGTAGTAGGACAATTACATGTGGATCTGTTGTACACCATCTGGTCATCTTCAACAGTCACACCCCCTTGCACTGTGATACACTCTGCAACATAGTCTGGCTTAGAGTTCATCAGATGCCGGATGTTGTCCTGAGTCAGACGGGCCCACCATTGTTTGTTGGTTTGTCCCAAATTCTGGATACTGTGGCATGGCAGCAGCTGGCATTTCAACTGGTCCCACGTGTCAGATCAGTGGGCTGACCACATTATCTGGAACTCTATACTAGTATTGATATAAATACATTCTCATGATACTCAATACCAATAACTTTTTTCGATACCAAATTGAAATTGTGTTCTCAGGTAACCTATCCCATATAGAGAAAACTTCTCGACTTGGATACAAATTTTACGTGGCCTTTGAGTGTTTTAGTACAACTTGATTTAACTGCAAATTTTGCAGTGCCTTACAAATTTTCTTAAAAGTACATGAACACAAAATAACTCAACTTTGCAACAAATTTTTATTACCTTGCAATATTTAAATGTTTTAATAAGACCAACTATAAGTATGTGAACACAAACCAACACAGGTGCAGATTTTACTCAGGTTTGCAATATTCCAGTGTGTTAAGAAATCAACGTTGAAAGTACCAAAACAAGTTAACTTAGTGGCAGCTTCTACATAATATTGCAATTAATTCAAATTTTTAGAAAACTAATTTGAAAACAAAATATCTTGGTTACAGATTTTACACTGCCTTTCGGTATTTGAATAATACCAACCATGAACACACAATCTGGCCAAAAAAATAGCTCAATTTACTTTACAGGTTTGTTGACACACACTGAAACTATAAAAAAAACTCACATTACACTTGATACAAACGGTGGACAACCTGTAACTCAAATGTTCTAAACCTATGATAAACTTGCAACACAGTCTCCTTCAATTCTATAGAATCTCATTTCCACAGTGAAATCTGTAATAAAACTTTGAGGAAATTGATAGCTCAGTACACACTTATTTAGCATTTTATTTTCTGACTTCAAGGAAATTACTGTAATGTTTGTTTACGAAAACATTGGATAACTAAGAGTGAATTGAGTTACAAGCGTGGCAACCAATGCTATCGTTCTCTCTTTCCGTCCCATCCAGCGCTCATTGTAAGGTGTAGCCAAGGGGTGTGGCTTTGCTTCCTCCCCTTACACGCTTAGTGAAAGGGGAAGTGGTTGCCTAGCAACTTAGCAATTAGAGCAGTGTCTTCGCATTCTCTCTCTCGCATTCTCTCTCTCCCGGTCGGCGGATGTCAGTTACCCTTGGGTATGCTCGTCTGTAGGCCGGGCTCAATGTTGCTTTCTCCCCTTACATGCCTGGCGAGAGGGGAAGTGGTTGCTTAGCAACTAGTGTGGTGTCCTTGCATCCTCTCTCTCTGGGTCGGCGGATGTCGGCTACCCTTGGATACGCTCTGCTGTAGTTCGTCATGGCCAGGCTCAACGTCACTTCCTCCCCTTACACACCTGGCGAGAGGGGAAATGGCTGCCTAGAAACTACCACGGCACCCTTCCCACTTTTGTTTCTTCCCCTCTAGTTCTACGTGTTGTAACCCAGCTGGAGTTACAAACGACTCGTAGACAGGTTTCCAATGGTCAGTATTTAAAAATTATTTTTTCGACTGTTACACTGTGGCAATAATTATGCAATAAAGACAGTGCAAATATTATGGGACTTTTGTGATTCTGTGCTTCATGAAAAAAAAACGTGCATGGTAAATACCATTAGCACAAAGTTAAAATTTTATACTTTTAGATATTCTCGTGCGATACTCGATACTTTAAAGTATTGATAATATTGAGGCATTGCAGCACCAAGGATCCCATCCCGAGTTTGGACATGACTGAGGCAGTCCTGGGCAACCATTGCCATACACCGTCGTGCATTATCCTGCAGGAATATCGCACCTGGAATCCCTGCCGAAAAAGGGAGCAGATGGCAGCGTAGGATCTCATCCACATACCATTGGGCCATCAATGTTCCACATTAGACGATGAGAGCGGATCAGTTATCATGGGCTAAGTACCCCAGACCACAATGCTTGCCATGGAAAGTGTGCCGTTCAATAGTAAAATTGGAATTGTGGCATTCACCAGATGCTCTCCACACACGGGCGCAATGATCATCAGTCCCCATAACAAAGCAGTACTCATCACCAAACATCACAAATTGCCAGTCTGTGGTATTCCACATTGCTCTGGTTTGGCACAACTGCAAACAGAACTACCAGTGTTGCAGAGTTAATGGCAGCACACTTAATGGGCGCTGTGATCACAGATTCACCTCCTCTACGTATCTGGAAATGGTTCATGGGCACACATGAGCTCCATCACTGGCTACTATCGTGGACCAGGTTGCCATGGGATCCCTCCGTGCCTGGCTCACAATCCGTCGATCCTCTCAACTGATAGTACCCCTCATCTATCCTGAGCCAGTTCTCCATGTGTGGGTGCTTTCATCAGCATTAGACAGTATGGTCCAAACAATCTACATGGTGGGCTGTGTGGCAATACGACCACCCTGTGGTTTTCAGGCCAATTATGAGTCCTCTCTAAAAGTCCATCAGGTGTAAAGTGACGTGTTTGGCATCTTACTGGCATTCTTCTTCACTTTTTACACTTGCTTGGTATTGGCTGGTGTTTCTTGCATTAATACGGCATCGACTACACGCCAGTGTCTACAACTGCTGGTCGGTGCTTGCAGCACCACTACCAGGTGTGCGGTTAAATGCAAACAAATGATTGTGCATATACCAGCTTGTACTCTTGCTGTTTGCATTGTTTCATGGAAATTGCATGGTTTCTTTGTGGTTCACTATTTTCATTGTCTGGCAGTGAATTTGTCAAGCAAGATGTGCTAAATGAAGAATGTAAAATATCTGGAACATGTATTCATGAGTTACATTTGAAGCACCATAGGCTACTTTGTGTTTCCTTGTGGGCTTCTGCCACAGCTGTGTCTCCACAAGGGATAACAGTAGGCTGCTACATGCCACTGGGTCTGAATTGAGAGGTGTCTGTCTCCAATACCTCTATGTGCCTATGCAGAAGGCACACACACTCTAAGAGATGCTGCAGCCTTCCTCTCTCTCCGCACTGCCAGTGTGCAGCTCGGCCACACCAAGGGAAGGCATCCACTGTCTCTCTCACTCTTGCATGTTGTCTCTTACCCTCTGCCTGCTACCCCCTAGCTCACTATTTGTTGGACAGTATATAAGGGACTTTGAGTGCTGGCTCAGGTTTTGTCTGTCATCGGCCGGATTTCCAGCCACAACACCGCCATCCTGGTAGTCAGTTCACGCCTCGTCAGTCGTCATAATTCAGAGACACTCTGCCACCGGCCGGTTTCCCGGCCTCACCATAACATTACTGCTACTATTATGTTCAGTTTGTACAGTAAGCCACGCATTGGCAGCATCCACACCGGCCTTCACCGAGCCAACAGGCGTACTTTCACCCCAGCCGTTTGTGTACCATGTCTCAGTATCAGCTACTTGGCTTCCTTAGGTAATCGATCAGGTGCAGGCTGCTGTGTGCATTGTGTATTGGAAACAATAAACAGGTACACCCAAATCCAGTATTTGCTCCTTTTTATTCTCAGCCTGCTTTGCATGTATACTTTTTTCCTGCTGATTCCATTTTGTCCCTTGTCTGCTGCTTGACTTTGAGAAAAGGCACAATGCATCACACTCACATGCACCCTTCAGGCTTGGAGTTAGTCTTGCACTCTGATACGAAGGTGTAAACAATGTACATTTCCCCTCCACCTTGTCACTTACCACCAAGGATAGTGTGTCTAGGGCCTAAATATTTATTGCTGGGGATTCACCAGACTGAGTGCTACCCCTTCTTTGAGAGTGAACCACAGTGGGGAGTTTGGGGAGGAACAAACAGGGAAAAAACTTGTGAACCTTCTTGGGGACTACGGGGTGAGCTATATCCTGCCCATCTGGAACACTCAAGAAGGGACTGTGAGCTCATCAGGGTACCAGTGCTGGAGAGAGGTCGACTCTCCAGGCGGCCTGCCCAGACCTAACCCTTCGCACTACTCTCTGGTATCAAATAACTGTCAATCAAGTCTCTCCTTACAGATCACCTGCTATCTGCTCTCTCTCTAATTGCTTTGATGCCATATTGTAGGGCTGGAAGCTGAAGGGCTGCCTGGAAGGCCCATCATGAATCTGGTTGTCAGCAGGGAGTACTGGGGAATGTCTCTGTGTCTATTCTGGCCAAACCTGAAGTACCTACCATGACTAGGTCACCAGTTAACCCCACCAATAAGGTCCAGCTCCACGACCTTAAGGGGTAGAAGAGCTTTGAGCATCAAGGCCAATACCCAGGTGACCTAGTGCTCGTGATTTGTCAAGATTTTTCTTTTCACAGCGCCCAATGTAGTGCGTCCAAATATTTCAGAGAGGAGTTGAGAGAAAGTAGAGGTCCATGAGATCCCAGTCCGCAGTTTCACTCAAGTACTTTGACTTTGGGGAGTCAGGAAACACTCTGTGGCACCCAAAACTGTAAAATCATGGCCAAGAACAACGTACAGAAAATATTAAAATGCGCAGACACGAATAATCAGTGCGCAATATCCGACTGTGCTGGGATTGGCATTCACCACATTGAGTGCGCTCACTGCAGAGGAGAGTTCCGTTTAGGATGTTTGAGATGTGCCGAAGAGGGCCGAGAACTAGACGGCTGAGAATTTTAGTGTAGTTTTTGCTGAGACTGCCAATTACGCTATGATGTAACCAGCATGCCTTGTAAACACTATCTCTGTCTTGGTTGGGCCGACCATGTATGAGATGTGCAGGGCTTAACATTTATCTGTCCAGTCTGCAAGTCAAACCAACCAGGTACTCCTGAAAAGGCCATGAGTCATATAGAAACCCTAGTTGTGGCCCTGGCCAAAACGTCTAACCAGAGTATGCTGGATGTTGTGAGAAGGACCCCATTAGTTTTTACAAGCCTGCACAGTTGAGTTCCAACAAATTCAGGTGTGAATAGTCCTATGGCTCTCTTGGGTTGAAGGACAGTTGCACTGTGAAGCAGCTGAGTGGTGGCAGAGGTACGGGGACTTTGTAACTACTTGGGACAAGCTGCAGAACCATTTGATTGAGTTTTTTCTGGGAAAATGTTGTGTTCCATCTCTGTTAAGAAGTGAATATTATCAACCAGAAACCAGGCAAGGAAGCAGAAGCATTTATCCAGCAAAAGTCACTTATGTTCTAGAGGATTCACCCAGGTGCAAAAGAAGACGTAGGGGACGAGTTAACTGCCCGGTTGCTTTTGCCCAAAATACAATCCCATTGAAGGGTACCTAAGACCTCCCACCTAGAGGAGTTGATACACATGCACCAGACAACAGGTTGTGGCACTTAAAATGTAAGCATAGATGCGCGTCAAGGCCGTAACTCTCCCGAACAGCAATCGCAAGGCACATGATACTGCTCTGCCTCTGCGCATAGCATATCAACTACCAAAATGTTGGCATTGCCCTGAATCATCATTCCTATTGGGATTGCCCGGTTTATTGAAAGAAGCAGGTGGCCAGTCACAACAATACGGGAAACCGTGGAAACGGGGCTCCCACAAAAGGAGTGGTTAGTTAATGCAGAAAAGTGCACATACATATATTTGTTATTTATACATTGTCTTATATAAAACAAATACTATTCCATTTATCAATGCGTAACAGGAGATATTTAGAGTGAAATTTCTTGATGTGACCATTATCTCTTCCTATGGGTAGACTATTGGCTTAGGAAAATGGTGACACAGTGAATTGTTAATATATTGTATACACAGGTTGGCAGTTGAAAACATTACTTATTTTAAAGGAATATATGGTTTCACGTATAAAAATTACTGTTAAAAGATGAGAGTTCATTATGTTAATCCCATAATTCCTATCTAACAGTCCATTTAAGTAAATTTCACTATGATGTACTTAACAAAATGTTTAAAAGATGACACGTAAAATGTCGTTTTAATAAATACAATAATGAAATTTGGCTAGATAATTGCAGTAGGCCTGTACAACAAATCTTAAATAATAAAAAGTGATAAATTTTTTATTGAAGGAACACACAAATTTCCGGTACCACTAGCAAATTAAAGTGTTCATACAAAGGAAACTGTGTAGCCTATATGTATACTTATTCATAAAATGATAGAAGTTGTCATTCAATAAGTTTTATTAATGCATGTAGGAATAAAATTGTTTCCTGTTTTATTATGAAAAGTAAAAATAAATTGTCAGCCGAGTCCCGGACCAAAAACATGTTTCTCTATTTAGTAGCAGCCACGTGGCATAACCACTCAAGCCATTTCTACACTGAAATAAACTCCTGATACAGAAATATAACGTCCATACTTCCGAACATGTAATGATACAATTAGGTGCATTTAATAATGTTCCACATGTATTATAACCTTTTATATGTTATGTACTACATTTAAGAAGGAAGAAACCATAATGTTTATGCCCATTTGCAATAAATACGGCCATCGTGCTTCTCACCCGCCATGTTGAAACTGAGCTTCTCGGTAGGGAAAGCAGCTTTCGACAACACATTAGCTGTCGAGGGCTCTTAATCGTTTTCTCATGAGAATCGAGAAGTCATCTTTAACTTAAAATACCAAACACCGGAATATTATGAAAATCGTTAGGTATTTCACAATCGGGAGCTGCGTCTCGAAAAACTTAGAATATAGCCTGAGGCATATGAGGTGGCCTGTGACAATCTCACTGTAATTTACTGGTGTTAAGAAGGGGTCAAAACTCTCAATAGATAGATTTAAAGGATATGACCAACAAAACAACCACTTTGTGCTCATTAATTATGGCACTATGGGAGGTGGGTAGGTGGGTAGGTAGGTAGGTAGGTAGGTAGGTAGGGCTTATCTTCTCATCGACAGTGAAGTCATTGGAGATGGAGCACCTTGCTCAGAGAAGCAGGAACAGGGAAGGAATTGGTTATGGCCTGTAGTAGGGAACCATCCTAGTATTTGCCTGGAATGATTTTGGGAAACCATGGAAAACCAAAATCAGGATGGCTGGACTGGGATTCAAACCAGGTCCCTCTGAATCCGAGTCCAAAGTTTAACCACTGTGCCACCTCACTTGGTACAGGCCCCATGGACGAACAGCCCATGACCTACAACCATTTCATGCTCTACAGCTACTGGCTGCCAGTTTTTATGGTAACTTTCCTTGTTCCATTCCTGTCTAATCCTCCTTTCAACAGCGTTAGGTATTTAAAAATACTGCTTTTTTTAGAACCCTCGAGTCTAATACTCATCAGGCCTAATAAACTTTGTATTTGGGCACCACACCACCAACAGTTGACGTTCTATTAATGACATATTTAATTCCTTTGTACAATGTTATTCATAGAACAAGCAAGCTACAAATGCTATTCAGTCATTCCCAAATTTGATCACAGAATTAAGTATTTAACATAGACTAGAGTTTTCAAACCTTACAGTGGTACAGTTTAATTGTATAGATCTGCACCCAAAGTGGATTATCAGCATAGAACTTAAAATTTAAAAAAGCAAGAAAAGTAATATTTTGTATTCTGTGGAAGATGATCTAAAGTAATTGGTTTTGGAAGTTACATTGCTCATCTGCTTTGTGCCCTGAAGGTGTGTAACAGTTTGTGTTTGTTATGGAAGGGCCTTCGAGCCAGAGGAAATGTTGAAGATTGGCTGGGCAAAGTAGAGGAAGGTATGTTCAGCTCCCTTCGCCGAAAGTTGGATTCAGCAATCAAGGACCATGAGAAACGGACACGCAGGCGATGGGTATTGCGACATCCTTCACAGGTAAGAACCTAAAGTCAGTAGCGAGGTTGATCACGTAGTTTTCAGAGCACCAGAATATTGTCATTCATGCTTCATTTCAGATTGTGCTGACTGTGTCCCAGATCATGTGGTGTGTGAGAGTTCATGCCATTTTCAACTTACAAACAGAAGAAGCCATACAGTCTGCAATGGCTGACTTTGAAACTCGTAACTATGATGTAATTGTAAACAATTTAATATTACTTAGCTGAGGTTCAGTTGTTAAAAAAATTTTGTGTAGATTGTTTTAGAGACTAGATTACAAACTTTTTATGAGCCACTCAGTTTGTATATTAATAGTAGTATTTTCTTATTCATATTTACTCAGTGCCATAAAAATAATGGTATGCAGAATTAATTATCCCCAAGAGGCATAAGTTGGTATATAGCACCATCATGGGTAACATTGCAGCGGATTTATAATATTTACCTTAAAGGAAGTGAGTCATGTTTGTTTTGTAATAAAATACCATTGTTGCGTGAAGGGGGAAGGTAACAGAGTGAGAGGTAGTAAAAGGGTGACAGAGACAACCAAAACAAGCCATGATCTTTTTATTTTTAGATCTTCCTCCTCTAGCCTATGCCAGAAATGGGGGCAGTCTGCAGCAAGTGATAGTTGTCCTGCCCTAATGGCCATTCCCACAAATGACCTGCTACTAATGTGCCACTTCCTTTCATCCCTCAGTCTTTTGTGACCAAGCTTGAAGGTGAAACTATTTTCCTCTCTCTCTCTGTCTCTGCATATGTGTGGGAACCAAAGAAAAGGAATGTTTCTCTTTCTTTTTCGCTCTTTCGCTTTCTGTGTTTGTGCATGTGCGTGAAGTAGTGGAGAGGGAGAAATGTTTCTCTCTCTCTTTTTCTGTGTTTCATTCTTTCTCGGTCTCTTGTGTGTGCATGTGTGTAGGAACTGAGGAGAGGGAGGCATGTTGTCGGGAAGAGAGCAGTAGCATGAAGGTGGAGAAAGTGCGACTTCAAGGAATGTGAGCGGAAGCTCCACCCACCTTGTCTTCCATACAAATGACTGTTTGGCAAAGTAACATTTAAAAAGAAGTAAAAACATGAACACAAATTTAAATGAATGACATGTAAATATGCATAGCCTCCCCATCATCTCACAGCTGCGTGTTGAAACTCTTGTGTTAGGTAGATATGTGTTGAAATATTTTGTCCTAGCAACTGGAAAAGGAAATGCATGGTGTGTAAGATAGTGAGTAAATGTGGTACATTTCATTGCAATTGGTCTTGTAAAACTGCCAACATAGAGTGCTAAAATTGCTACAACTCTCGTAATATGAATGGTTGTACTATTATGAGCAATGGGGATTGTTACAGTTTGAAGCTGTATGCAGTGTAATCAGTTTGTGTTGGGTGAATGTCAGTGAGCAGCTAGTGTGTCTTGGTAATACATACATGTACAAACAACTTACAAAGTTTGAGCCAGTAAATGTTTGGATAGTGCCTCAGCTATACCACGGGTGGCTCTGAGTGTGAATGTCTTAGAGGAAATGGGAGGGGAGCAGATGGTGAACTGCAGAACCATGTTCGGNTGGAGGAAATGGGAGGGGAGCAGATGGTGAACTGCAGAACCATGTTGGGGCTCGGAAATGGTCAACTGCAGCATCACTGAATGCTTACTGCTGTGCTGGTTGAGCAAAGGGACCCTTTGCATNCTTACAAAGTTTGAGCCAGTAAATGTTTGGATAGTGCCTCAGCTATACCACGGGTGGCTCTGAGTGTGAATGTCTTGGAGGAAATGGGAGGGGAGCAGATGGTGAACTGCAGAACCATGTTGNGTCTTAGAGGAAATGGGAGGGGAGCAGATGGTGAACTGCAGAACCATGTTCGGGCTCGGAAATGGTCAACTGCAGCATCACTGAATGCTTACTGCTGTGCTGGTTGAGCAAAGGGACCCTTTGCATTGTGTTCTTGTATACCTACAATATGTTGGTACAGCCATTCGAGGGTAATCCTAAGAAGACAGCCTGGGGGAACAGCCTTGTGCTGAGTGCTGAAAACATGTTCACAAATTCTAGCTCTGTAGGGCTTACACCTTTTATATAGAGTGAGTGAAATTGGGATGAAGATAGTAGCTGACATTGTTGTTAACATCTTGGAGTAATAATGCCTGTACAGTGACGTGCCATGTGTGACATCCATGATACTTTTTGAGCCTCTACCTCAGCTGCGCTCATCCATTGCTCTCATTTCCTAAATCGCCACAAGCTGGATACGTATAAATAGGACTCACACAGACCCCTTGGGGCAGTTCATTTGAACCTTTCTAGCAAATCTACCTGCTCACTGGGCTGTCCAGCCACCAGACGTCAGTATTTTGCTGTCACCTTGCCATTCCTGCACAAATCATAGACTTTCTTGGCAGTTAGGTTACCCATGCCCTTACGGTATCCTGGGTACAGGCTGGGTTATATGTGGTGTATTCTGAATAAATCCATATATACCATATCCATATATATCCATATATACCTCTATCTTTTACCATTGTATTCACTTGGTTCCTTCATAGCTATTCAACGTCCCCTCAGGTTCTGGCACGACCTGAAGTCCAAAACTATTGAGGATTATACTAGCCACATAGGGAACTTCTCTCGACCTTGTCCTGGGCATCTGATTGCAGCACCGTTGGGGCTGAGAGCTAACTCTCGCTATGAAACCTACTTAAAGGAAATGTGGTTACCAGAGACAACACCACTTATCTAGGTTCTTCAGGGAGTAATAGTAGCAAGGCTTCCCCCCCCCCCAGGGGTATGTACACCACCAAATTGGAAACGTTATTTGACTCAGCTGAGCCTCTTGCTAACAGTGATAATGCCACATTTCTGGGCATCGCAGAGTCAGGGTGCAAGACTTGCAACTGCCAGGTGGAGGGATGCCCTCCATTGAGGAGTGAAACACTTCTTGGGCAACGACACCAGAGAGAGGCTCCAGCTCTATAGAAGGCCTGCCCTTCCCTTACACACAGTTCAGGTCACCTTGTCTACCTACTGGAGCTTGCCTAAGCCTGATCACTAAACTTACTACATGCCCCACCATAGAGCAGGGATGCCAAGACTGAGAAGATAGCAGCTGCTCAAGCTCAACAATCTGTTGGACAGGGGCAATATGTGGGACATGGTCAGACTGTCAAAGGGTCTCTCCTCACTTGCATGAGGAAGCTACTTGTCAATGATCCGGAAACACCACAGCCACTTCCACCTGACAGACTCCATCCAGGACCAGCACCTCCAGCTCAGCAGGGTCAGCATACCGCACAGGATACTTCAACATTCAGAGTTCAGTATTACCCCTGCCACCGACCCTGCCTCAGTGCTGAACAGAGCTAATCAGGCATACTTAGCTACAGCAGTTATGCGTCAATTAACATTCCCCGGGCATTTGTCATCCATCAGCTAAGCCTACCAATACTACTCATCCTACTGCCCTCTTGGCACCTTCACGTTTCTGGCTACCTCAATGATCCAATTTTTGAATACTGGAACAAGATATTTTGTTTTATTTGAAGCATGATGGCCAGGATGCCTGGCATGCCACCTAGTCTACAGGTGAGTTTTTGAGGAGGTTCAGGCTGAGAACCCTGGGTGACTTTACAGGCTGATTACTGTGGATTCGCCCTGGCTCTTAGGGAGCCGGTGTACAGAGTCAGCCTGGTCGGGCGGCGGCAAGCTACATAGGCGTGTAAAGTGGCATGGTTGGCAGTGGATGCTGGCTTACCACCTGTAGACCAGTGCTGTAGCTGACCGTTGGCTGGCGGCGGTAGGCAACTCTCTGGGCCCCGTCCAGAGGTGGCTGGCGTGCAACTGGAGCTGGCTGGTCGTGGGGCTGCTGGGCTCCAGGTGGCAGGGGCAGGCGGCATCGCTTGGTGGATGGTGCTGGTGAGGCTCAGGCCCATGGCCAGTCCAAGCCAAAGTCAGNGGCTGCTGGGCTCCAGGTGGCAGGGGCAGGCGGCATCGCTTGGTGGATGGTGCTGGTGAGGCTCAGGCCCATGGCCAGTCCAAGCCGAAGTCAGACGACGACTGGATGCAGTGTCTCACCGGTCTTCTAAGGTGTCTCAAATAAATGGCTAGGGGGGACTGAGGAGTGAGGCCCCTGCAGTCAGCGGGTGGCTTGTGCCTGATCCCGAGCGGAGGAAACGCTGAAGGCTGACTGGGTTTGGTTACTTGGAAATTGGTTTGCTGTAGCTGTAGATGCCTTATTATCAGTCCNGAAACGCTGAAGGCTGACTGGGTTTGGTTACTTGGAAATTGGTTTGCTGTAGCTGTAGATGCCTTATTATCAGTCCTTTTAGTCCCTCCTCGTCGGGTGAATGGAATGGGGTTAGGTATATCAAGGGTTGTTGCAGCAAGCAAGGGGCAGGTGACAGAAATTCCCTAGCTAGAGAACCCTGATGCAATAACGTCATGCAGCGTCAGTCCTAGTACTCCAACCGGCGAATCTCACCTGGCGGATAGAGCGGGTTAGCTGACTTGGGGTGGCGCTAAACCTTTGTCGTGAGCTGCTCAGAGACTATTGGGTCACACCTTATCAGGCCTGGCACTCCAACCGGCGAATCTCATGTGGTGGATGAAGTGGGTTAGCTGACTCGGTTCATCCAGTTGCTTCCTCGTTTAGTGTACCTAGTAGTGGTCTCTACCGTACGTGTGGGCCAAGTGCCTTTGTGCACTGGGCCCACAGTATGGGTGGCCGGCGAATTGTGTGGTGTTTTGTAACATATTTATGCTCGGAGGAATAAACACGGTTATCCATACTAACTCCTACGCTTTCGTGGTTACCAAGCAACCGGTCGAAGTTACATTACTAACTGGTGAAAGGGACCTGTTAAAGTAAAGAGCAAGTTTAGTTCAACTAATAAAGCATTCACAGTCGTGAAAACGACTCAAACCCTGCTGTCATCTAGTGTAGTCCTGAAAGGATGGGGGTAAGCAATCCCAAGTAGAGTGGGTGTCTTGGGGGTTCAAGCAAGCTTCGCTGGTAAAAGATCTGGTTGAGGCAGAGAGCCCTAGTACGGCAGTGGTAGAGCGAATTGCTGGATTGCCATAGCAGAGGAAGCCAATGCAATGACAATTTGACTTCAACTGGCTTTCTGTGGGCTCGTCCGGTATTAATAATGAATGGAGCCTTCCTTTGGTTTCCTTTGGGCCGGTCGGGCATCTTGCTCCGCTGTCTTGGCATGGGTTTGAAGCTGGGTAGCTCTTTGGTTGCAGGTGGTATCTGACGCTCGTATAGGGGCAGGCCGACTTTGTTTGGGTGGCTAGGCAGGGGCGCATGATTGACGTGCGTATTTAGTGTTACTGGCAATGGTGTGTAGTAATTACACACATGCCCTCCCTTAAATGAGGCCACCAGATTCAATGTCCTGGTAACTACCAACACACACACGCATGCACACATGCACACACACTCACATATGCTAACACAGACACTAAAATTAACTAAACTCTTAGCCATCAGCAGAAGCTTATGGAGTAAGTAATGGTACCATAACACATCCTTTTAGTACCTGAACAGGATGGTCAGAAGGTGGGGAATTTGCCTTGTCACAGAATTTGGATTTCAACCGAAAATACATGGCAAAGAGAATACCAAAAAACAGCAATAAGTGATACAGTAATGAAGATGAGATTTAGGTTGACAACGAAGGAGACGCAGGACAGTTTGAAAGTTGGCGTCATGAATCTGTGAAACCAACAGAGAATCTATTTCATTAACAAAAGAATCTTTTAAGGTAAGATTAAGGAAAGGAGAAAAAATTTAAATGAGAGAGATTGGTTACTTGCTTCAGAACATGGATGACAAAGAGAGATAGGTTATAAAGATTGAATGAATTCATAGAACCAAAAGTTTTTAAGAAGGGACTCATGATGTCACAATGTGATTCATGGTTGAACAATCCACTACTTAGCAAAGCAAGAGTGAAAGGGGAAAAGGACTCAATAATGTAAACTCAATGGTAGCTTTAGAAGCAAATAACCAATGAAAACTAGTTTTGTATAAGAATGGTAGTTTTCAGGCTGACAACAGATTTGCCACAAAATTTAGAGTACAACTTTACTTTCCAGTAAAGATGTTAATTCACAGTTATCCATGTGTGCATCAAAGAAATGGAAAGAAACAGGACATAAGGTAATAAATACCCTGGGTTTTTTGTATCTTACAAGAGAATCATGATTAATAGTATCAAAATACTTACTATCTATCCAAACTAATGATCAAATATTCCTGAACATTAAGTAACAGGTATCTGTTCAATTTGTGATTCAAAAAGGGCACAGGGAAGATGTGATATTTTTCAAACGAACTATCCTTATTGGCCAAAGGCACATTAACAGCAACAATAAGAGATGAATTGTAAATAATTGGCTGACCATCACTTAGACCATAAAAAACATAAGTTTTCAGAAACAGCAGGTGCTATCATGTAAAGTGGCAGTGTAATGAGCTGTTGTATGTGTTTTAGAATGTTTTAGGTTGAACCAGCACTTAACAACATTGTACTTAACTTGCCATGTTCACTAGTTTCAATGGCATGATACAAAATAACTAATTTCCAGCTTGACAGTAGTGAGAGCTTCGCTGACACAGAGTAGCACAGCATTTAAATCAATCTTAAAACTCAGTATGATCATCCCATTTAGAGTATCATGTAATGCCACAGACATATTATGATATGGTCCAGATATAACTAACTTAATTTTTTGATGTACATGGTATTATTTATTACTATGTCATTCAAATTTTTAATAAAAATTATTTGATTAGCTACATTTGTTGAAATGTCATCCTGTGTGTTTCCCAGGTAATTCAGATGATGCTCCAAAAGTGTTAAATCTTCACTATCTTAAGTGCCAAAAACAGTTCTCAAAATCTTTCCTCCAAAACCAATTAATGCACGTTTTGATCTGCATGGCAGCAATGAAGATAAGGTATCCTTTTAAGACTTAAATGCAAGAAAGGTAGGTGGGTTTGTCTGCCAGAACCAGGAGGTGAGGGCCCAGTTGCGGATACGCATTGAGGAAGATGATATGAAGTGGGACGTACATCTGCCTTGGGCACTGTTTTTCTTATGCAAGGGTGCCAACACCAAGATCAGGGTGTTGCCTGCACAGTTGCTGCAAGGGCAGGACTGGCTAAGGCCATGTCAGCTAGAGGTGCAGGACCAAGAGGAGCCTGTGGACACACCCGTTATGTCCATGGGTTTTGCGAGGTTTCCACATGACAGCTTCATACCCAGGGAAACCAAGTCTGCCACCCCCACTTGCACAGGGACTTCGCGGGACACAGACTGTTCTTAACCCACATGCCCGGAAATGTTGGGTTTTTTCCTAGAGGACCTAGATCCTATTGTCGAGCATCCCGTCAAGTGCGGAAACACGGGAGCTACCTTTGTTCTATTGGCCGCCGGACATTTCCCTGGACGACTCGCATTTTCCATTATGTGGTAGTTGAGGTGGACGACGAGATTCTGCTCGCCGAATGGGTGCCTGCATTACAGATGTCTCAAGAGACAATATATCCGACAACGAAGAGGAACGTAGGCTGGGAACATCAGATACAGACATAACCCCTCTTCTCTGTAGGGTTAATAGAACCCGCAGGCATCGTATGCGGTGCAGGGAAGACATCCCACCCCCTACCTCGGTGGATGTAACACTGAGATGCTACAAGCTATGCACTCACCGCCGCAGACAGACATACTCCTGCTGCGACACGCCCCCTCTCCTGGCCAGCTAACATATGAGTTATTAACACCTAGCGCCACACTGTCCTCTTGCATCATGACATGCATATTTTTCTCATCTTGTGTTCATGCCAATGAAACTTATTTGTAAGGGGGGTCAGAGAGCATTTATCATCAGAGCTTGTTCTTCAGCCAGCAGTAACCATCANCTTGTTCTTCGGCCAGCAGCAACCATCGTGAGTCCCGCGTGCATGAGGTACAGAATCGTGTGATGTGTGTGTTGTGTGTGTATGCAGTGCATCGGCACATGTGTAGAGTGCACGGAAGATTGGCTGATGGCCGAAGATGACAGTGGAAAAAGGGGTTCTTGTTAGTGGTTTATGTTTTTGTTTATTTATCACAACGAAAACAAGAGTTCCAGATGACCTGAGAAGATGAGAGATCTTTCTCAACGTGCAATGCCAAGATACTTCCCGACCGCCATATTGAAAACAACTGACTGTTGCAATCCTAAACAGTGTTGCTAATGGCGGCAACACCGAACACTGTCTCCTGAGGTGGGAAATCAGTTCATTCAAATACAAGTTTGTTTTTAAGTTCACAATAAAGTACTATTTACAAATATACACACCAAGATCCTCCCCCACCAAAACAAAGTTTTCCTTATTGGGAGGGAAGAGGACAGAACTTCCGAGTTGGATGCTGGAGAATACCTTGCCCTGTCGTGACTGAGGCCACTCTGACAACTACATCTGGTTCTGGGTTTACTTGGGTCACTCGCCCCAACTTCCACTTCAATGGTGGGGTTTGATCTTCTTTGATTAGCACAAGACTACCTACAATGAGAGAGGCTGATGGATCTGTCCACTTGGATATATTGCTGCAGCTGTGAACCTGTATTGCCCAGTTAAAGGAGCCCGCAGCCCTACTATATTAACGGAAATCGGGTATAAAACCACAGTTACGTGCCTCTCCCTTGAGGTATGGTGTTTTCTAGGTTGTAGAGAGAGGTTTACAATTCAACCTAGAATTAGAACACAGTGGTTTAGACTCGAATGTATTTATTCTCGAGAGAATAAACACAGTGACACTTACTAACTCCTAGTATCTCATGGTTCTGAAGCAACCAGCAGAAGTTATGTTAAAACAGGTGAACGTGACCATTTTGCAAAGAAAGCTAGAGCAACTAAATTAGGTAAATGTAAGAATGGCTCGGCCACTAACAGTTGACTGGTGTTGTCCTGAGGGGACTCGTGGAAAATACTCCAGAGTGCATTGTGTGTTTCGGGGGTTGAAGACTTCTTCAGCGGTAGCTGGTACCAGGACTGAAGACTTATATAGGGTGTAGGTTCTTTGTAGAGAAGACAAGAGCAGAGAGTTTTATCACAGCTGTGGTAGAACGAGCTGCTGAGTGGGCAAGGCGATGCGAGACAACGCCAAGACAACTGGCAATCTGGGGGCGTGTCTGGCTTTATATACAGCTTGATGATGTTCTCCTTCAGCCTCCTTCAGTTTGGGCATCTTTGGCGGGTTTGGCTCCTCCCTTTTTACTCGGCACAGCCCTTGCTGCTCTCTCTTGGAGAAGGAATGAAGCGGTGTAATTTCCCTGAGTGTAGGTGGTATTGGCACTCGCTTAGAGGCAGGCTGGCTTTGCTTGGCTGGCTAGGCAGAGGCGATTGACTGACGTTAATATTTGGTATAACTGGCAATGTGGATTCGTAGTCCACTCATACTGTGGACTAAGTGCGCAAAGGCACTTGGTGCATACGTACTGTAGAGCCCCCTACTAGGTACACTCCGCAAGGAAGTGATTAGGTCAACTAACCCACTCCATCCACCGCCTGAAAGTCGCTGGTTGGAGTGACAGGACTGACNTATGCACTCACCGCCGCAGACAGACATACTCCTGCTGCGACACGCCCCCTCTCCTGGCCAGCTAACATATGAGTTAGTAACACCTAGCGCCACACTGTCCTCTTGCATCATGGCATGCATATTTTTCTCATCTTGTGTTCATGCCAATGAAACTTATATGTAAGGGGGGTCGGAGAGCATTTATCATCAGAGCTTGTTCTTCGGCCAGCAGCAACCATCGTGAGTCCCGCGTGCATGAGGTACAGAATCGTGTGATGTGTGTGTTGTGTGTGTATGCAGTGCATCGGCACATGTGTAGAGTGCACTGAAGATTGGCCGATGGCCGAAGATGACAGTGGAAAAAGGGGTTCTTGTTAGTGGTTTATGTTTTTGTTTATTTATCACAACGAAAACAAGAGTTCCAGATGACCTGAGAAGATGAGAGATCTTTCTCAACGTGCAATGCCAAGATACTTCCCGACCGCCATATTGAAAACAACTGACTGTTGCAATCCTAAACAGTGTTGCTAATGGCGGCAACACCGAACACTGTCTCCTGAGGTGGGAAATCAGTTCATTCAAATACAAGTTTGTTTTTAAGTTCACAATAAAGTACTATTTACAAATATACACACCAAGATCCTCCCCCACCAAAACAAAGTTTTCCTTATTGGGAGGGAAGAGGACAGAACTTCCGAGTTGGATGCTGGAGAATACCTTGCCCTGTCGTGACTGAGGCCACTCTGACAACTACATCTGGTTCTGGGTTTACTTGGGTCACTCGCCCCAACTTCCACTTCAATGGTGGGGTTTGATCTTCTTTGATTAGCACAAGACTACCTACAATGAGAGAGACTGATGGATCTGTCCACTTGGATATATTGCTGCAGCTGTGAACCTGTATTGCCCAGTTAAAGGAGCCCGCAGCCCTACTATATTAACGGAAATCGGGTATAAAACCACAGTTACGTGCCTCTCCCTTGAGGTATGGTGTTTTCTAGGTTGTAGAGAGAGGTTTACAATTCAACCTAGAATTAGAACACAGTGGTTTAGACTCGAATGTATTTATTCTCGAGAGAATAAACACAGTGACACTTACTAACTCCTAGTATCTCATGGTTCTGAAGCAACCAGCAGAAGTTATGTTAAAACAGGTGAACGTGACCATTTTGCAAAGAAAGCTAGAGCAACTAAATTAGGTAAATGTAAGAATGGCTCGGCCACTAACAGTTGACTGGTGTTGTCCTGAGGGGACTCGTGGAAAATACTCCAGAGTGCATTGTGTGTTTCGGGGGTTGAAGACTTCTTCAGCGGTAGCTGGTACCAGGACTGAAGACTTATATAGGGTGTAGGTTCTTTGTAGAGAAGACAAGAGCAGAGAGTTTTATCACAGCTGTGGTAGAACGAGCTGCTGAGTGGGCAAGGCGATGCGAGACAACGCCAAGACAACTGGCAATCTGGGGGCGTGTCTGGCTTTATATACAGCTTGATGATGTTCTCCTTCAGCCTCCTTCAGTTTGGGCATCTTTGGCGGGTTTGGCTCCTCCCTTTTTACTCGGCACAGCCCTTGCTGCTCTCTCTTGGAGAAGGAATGAAGCGGTGTAATTTCCCTGAGTGTAGGTGGTATTGGCACTCGCTTAGAGGCAGGCTGGCTTTGCTTGGCTGGCTAGGCAGAGGCGATTGACTGACGTTAATATTTGGTATAACTGGCAATGTGGATTCGCAGTCCACTCATACTGTGGACTAAGTGCGCAAAGGCACTTGGTGCATACGTACTGTAGAGCCCCCTACTAGGTACACTCAGCAAGGAAGTGATTAGGTCAACTAACCCACTCCATCCACCGCCTGAAAGTCGCTGGTTGGAGTGACAGGACTGACACTGCATGGCTCGATTGCATCTGAGTACTCTTAGTTAGGGATTCTGTTGCCTGCCCCTGTTTTGTCGCAGTTAGACAGTAAAACCTACTGTATGCCCTTCACCCAAAGAGGGGGGTCAAATTGGGCAGATAAGAAGGCATCTTCGGCTTCTACTGCCCATCATTTGTCAAGCAATCCATCCCAGTCAGCCTTCAGCCTCTCCTCCTCTCGGGAACAGGCACAAGCCGCCCGCCAAATTAGGAGGCCTCACACTCCAGTCACCCCCAGTAAGTTATTTGAGCCATCCCAGAATACCTGCGGAGAACCGCACCCCCTAGTCGTCCGCCTACGTCTGGGATTGCTTGTTGGCCTGGGAATCACTGACACCGTCCGCCGACCATCCATACCCACTGCTGCTGCTAGGACCTAGTTAACCAGAGAACCAGCAAGGCCGAGCTCGACTACCAGCCGAGTCAGCCACCCAAAGATGGGACCCCGAATTTCAACTCTAGCTACCTCTCGTCAGTCCACTCCGGGTACGGCCTTCACCAGGTAAGCCAGCATCGGCCAACACCTTAGCCGCCCGGAGGGCTTTCGCTAAAACTGATGACTACATACCTTGCTAATGACCTTCTGATCCTATCCTGTATATCGAGCTGAGCAAAGCCAAGAGTGAGTGTTTATAGAGTGTAACTTCAGTAAAGTTGACATCCCACATGTTTTCTGACCGAACACACTTCCTTAATTTTTATATCACTTTCCCGAAGTAAATGGAGGACGACAAACTAGATATATGTTGCCGACACTAAGAACCCTTTGGTTACGTATTACGTGTTCCAGCTCTTGACAGTCATGCATTAAACTGAAAAATCTTAAGGAAAATTAACTTGCAGTTCGTATGCTGGTTATGGAAAATTTTGGTACGTCGCCTACCTTAACTTATGTCTTAAAATAAACAAAGAAGTTATTTATTGTAATTAAAACCATTTCTCTTTAAGTTTAGACTCTTCATAGTCACAAAATATTTGCCGCTACCAAGGCAAAACTTTATTCAAAGTAGTCTCAATTAGACTAGTAAAATATATTATGCAGAGCACGACGCAGCACAGCATGTCAAATATTCTGTCCGTTCATTCAAAAGCTACGGCTTTTGCCGTAGCTCTTCCAAACGGAACATAACAAATTTATGTTGGCAATGAATCATGGTAGAAAAGTACTCAATCTTAATGAATTATAAAATAAAAACATTAATAAAACAATTCAAAACAAAACTGCTAAACTAACCAAAATAAAATACAAATCTAACTAAACTAAAAAATAAAATTCAAATCACAATACTCCCATAAAATAAAATAAAGAAATTACATAAATGTAAAATAAAATTAAATAATTTTTCAAAATCTCATAGAGTCCAAAATACCTAGACTAAACAAAAACAAAAACAGAGAACAAGACGTATTACAGAAATGTAAAACAATATAATACCTGAAATAAAGTAAAAGAAACTAATTACACTTGAAACATATATAAATAAAAAATAAAATCCAATTCTCTCTTTTTGCACTCACATGCTGCAGAACACTAGCCATGTGTTTCAGAGGCCTAGCCCAAGTCCAATCCGTTAGCTTCCTTGGTGTGCGCGCACATGCACACTTTGCTTTCCATGCCTATGGCATGGTACCCTGGTGNTCCAATCCGTTAGCTTCCTTGGTGTGCGCGCACATGCACACTTTGCTTTCCATGCCTATGGCATGGTACCCTGGTGTTCGGTAAGGGCGTACACACAGAGCACACATGCGCAGCCCACTACTCTTCACTGCGTTCATATTATGGTTTTCCCGGAATCCATAACAGTTGTTCACAGTTACCGTTACTCTCTGCGTGCGGCATTTGAGTTAGTGCACCTAGGAGGGGAAGAGCAGAAAGAAAAATACATAGTCCGTGTGCACACGACAATGCCTGTCCCCTTTACACAGTTCACTGTAATCACGTTTTATTCTTGAGGTGTCAAGATTGGAGTTAGCCACACGTTCCAGTATACCACATTGTTATTTACATCAAGTGGTGAGAAGGTAAATGGAAGCAGAATTGTAGATACAGTCCCAGGGCACCAGGCCGTGATTTTGTGCATGGCCACATGGTGAGCAAAGACTCTTACCAAGATTGTGACGTCACCATTTGGTAAGTCGGTTTATGGCAACAACACTATCTTCTGCTCCATTGTTGGTCACAGAGCATGCCAAATGCAATTACAGGGAGGTTAGTCACTTAGTGTAGGAATTAAGGGTGATCACGTGCATATCAAATCCAAAGNTGCCAAATGCAATTACAGGGAGGTTAGTCACTTAGTGTAGGAATTAAGGGTGATCACGTGCATATCAAATCCAAAGGCATCCAATGTTTAGTACTCTATAAAAGCAAAATATGGGGTGCTACATAAACTCAATTACAAACACAAACAGTACAAGGACGTTGCAGAGCAGAAACNATAAAAGCAAAATATGGGGTGCTACATAAACTCAATTACAAACACAAACAGTACAAGGACGTTGCAGAGCAGAAACAATTACATGAGGCCTCATCTGAACCAACCTGAGTAGACACTCTACATTACATATAAAATAAAAAAACCCTAAGGCAACATAATTATTTGAGGATCCTCTGAATCAATGGAAGGGCCTAACTGGCTGCAGGGATAATATAAAAAGGTTTCGAAAAGAATTACAAGACAGAATTACCAGTTCAGTGAATACAAAGTTGAGTCCCCACGGCACACACCCGTCTGACTTGAGCTCCAAGGAGAGACTACTCAATGGTTGTCGGAAGTGGGGACATAAACCCACGCCGGAAGTGGTGGCTTCGTGCAGGGCACACTTGCATGGAGAAAGCAAAACAAATTACAGTAATTGACAAAAATTTGCACAGGAGTTCACTGCAAAATAAATACATAAACTCCTTAATTACTAACAAGAACAGATTTTTCCACAGTTGTCTTCAGCCATCGGCTGATCTTCAGTGCACTCTACACGTGTGCCGACGCACCAAACACATGCAACACACGCATTGCATGCATCACAGAACTCTACCTCATGATGCGCTTATGCCTCGTTTCTTGGTCGGATGGCAAGCTGTAGGACTTGTCTTGTGCCAACTAATCTCGTTCACCTCCCGCACTTTCACANTCGTTTCTTGGTCGGATGGCAAGCTGTAGGACTTGTCTTGTGCCAACTAATCTCGTTCACCTCCCGCACTTTCACAGCCGAGGAGAAAAGGTCAACCATTTATGAGTTAGAATGTTTGGCAGTGGTTTTTTTGTATCATCAAGTTTGGTTATTATTTGGAGCATGCCGAATTCCTCCTGAAAACAGATAACCAGGCATTGTCATGGCTTTTGGCATATCCACGACAACTCGGTAAAATTGGATGCTGGGTCATTAGGATTTCTTCATTGAAATTTAGGGTGCAACACATTCAAGGATCATAGAATGTAGTCGCTGATGTTCTCTCTTGTATGTTTGATGGTTCCAAAGATAGTTACGAGCCTGAAACTCTTCCAAATTGCAATGTGTTAGCATTCAGGTCATTCGTAAGCATTTAATTTGGAAAGGAATTAATGCTGAAATTTTAGGAAGAGTTAAATGTTGTAAATTGTATGCTTTGAGTAAGCCTGGTCAAAACACACACATAGGTTTTTATTCCAGACGTAGCCAAGAAGCCTATGCAAAAACTTCTTGTTGGCTTTGTTGGTCCTTTTTGAAGAAGGAAGTCAGGAATAATATATTGTTATTTTGTGTTGATGCATTTTCCAAATTTGTGCGATTGATTTCTATGAGAAAGGTTGATGCTATGTCCACTGTACGTGCCCTTCAAGTCTGTATATTTCAAAATTTTGGCGTACCTTCATCAATTTTCTCTGATAATGGCTCTCAATTCACCTTAAAGATTTTTCCTGACATGAATTTTTCATAAAGCATTTGCCATATTACCTTGTCTCCATATAATCCCCCGGCCTTGCATGCAGAGCATTTCAACCAAAACCTTTCATTCTGCTCTCATTGCTTTCCATTCAATGAAGCATACTTATTGGGACAAGAAACTTCCTTGGTTACAAATGGCTTTCAATGAAGCCAAGCATGAATCTCGGAGGACAAGTCCAGTCAAACTTGTGTTCACTTATGTGCCCAATAATCCTTTTTCAAATTTGTGGTACCTGATTTGTTGACAGATGATCCTAAGGATATGCATCTGGTCTGGGCAGCTTAAAACATGCTCATTTCAAGAGCTGTATAAAATATATTAAACATCAGATTGACAATCTGTTTTGAGAAGAAGACCTTGTTTTGTGTATAGTACAACCTTTTAATAGAGCAGTCAACAAGAAAATGGCAAAACTTTCTTTACCGTTACTGGTCCTTACCAGATCCAAAGTTTCCTGATGCTAGTCACTGCTAGTCTTGGTGACCCCAATTCGGTAACATATAATGCTTCCCACCTAAAATGGTTTCATTCTCTAGGTTCCAAATGGAATTTGTGTTAAACAGTCTAGGAACTGCAGACCCTAACTGTATGTGTTTTTCAATTAGTTTTGTTATTTATTTAACTCGCTAGCCGCTATTATTTTTGGCCTTTACTTGGTTTATTCCATGGACTGATCACTCAATGGTATGAGTCTTCGTAAGGTCCATCCTGTTTGCATGCTTATAAAGGACCATGGTACTAGGTTTAAAAAATATAAAAAGGGGATGTTCTGTGCATTTTAAATCAGATTTGGGTTGTATTGTAATGTAAGCTGCCAACATTGAATTTTTACTTTGGTGATTTCAATTTGGTGATAATGCTAGGTTTTTCCCCCAACTTCCTGTGTTTTGGTATTTCGACTGTGGCATCATGTTTCTTTCCTGCATCACTGTCCTAGCCATGGCCAACTTCGCGTCCTCAACAGTCACTGCCACACTGCTGGATTTGGGTNTCTTTCCTGCATCACTGTCCTAGCCATGGCCAACTTCGCGTCCTCAACAGTCACTGCCACACTGCTGGATTTGGGTGTAGTGATTGAGCGAGAAGATGACTTATTATTGACAGACAATTCTTATTCAATGGTGCTGAATTTTGACTTAAATGCATTGAAAGAAGTGTTTTCACAACTGAAACAATGATAGATTAGTGTTGGGTTGAGTCTCAAAAACTCAAGTGGAGTCGAACTAACAAAGATCAGATCGTCATTTGAGTAGAGTTTTTTCCCAGCAGGCACATAAAACTATATAACATGCAAGTCGAGTCACTTTGTTTTCAGATCATAAACAAACAAATACTCACACCTAAAAATCACTTTTCGTATCTCGCGAATCAGTAATTTTACGTTTCTAAACTATTAAAGTTGAATTGTAATGATAACAACTCAGCTAAATGCATTGATGCTCTGTAGTTTGTGATCTTCGGCAGCGATGAAAGCCGACGAGTCATGACACGCTGCTNTCAGCTAAATGCATTGATGCTCTGTAGTTTGTGATCTTCGGCAGCGATGAAAGCCGACGAGTCATGACACGCTGCTTCCTCTCTCTTGTCACCTGAATGTCAGTGTCACCACAGCAGGCCACAGATAACATCAAATTCNCATGACACGCTGCTTCCTCTCTCTTGTCACCTGAATGTCAGTGTCACCACAGCAGGCCACAGATAACATCAAATTCAACAGGTAAAGTCTCAGAACGACACAAATACATGGAAAGCCTCTTTATCTCATAGCACTTTGCACCTTCAGCAGAAATATACGTTGTTACAGTACACTTGCCATTATTTTTCTCATAATTACTGTATTAAAAACATATACATCAAAAAAGAACTATTAACNTGTTACAGTACACTTGCCATTATTTTTCTCATAATTACTGTATTAAAAACATATACATCAAAAAAGAACTATTAACAAACAAATATTTTTGATTTGAACTGCTTGCCGCTCACTCTGCAACATACAAACAGACCAGCCTTAAAGCTTCCCTCTCACTCAACTCCTGTAACTCTTAGTTTATATATATTTTTCTATCAGCATCAAGTGGCTGACGTTACGGTTCTTTTTAAACTTTTTTACCAACCGCAGTCATTCACTCGTCGGCAGGAGGGAAAAGGCAGCGCTGTGAATCTTTTAACCAAGCAAATGATTATTCGTATTGGTAGAAACTAGTCCCAAACTTTTTTCTTGGTAAACCATGACTATAAGAGAAGGAGGAAGTTATAGTCCATTCATGGTTACTTCCAACTTAAGCCCTGCTAAAGTTCTCTGCCTTATGCAAACAAAGCTTAACTGAGTCAAGAAAATTAGGCTACACTAAAGGGACATTGTACACCGCATGTGTGCGCACTCGGTGTAATTAATAATATTTTTCATAATTACTATTTCTTACAAGGCATTAGCAACACACCTATTTTCTCAGTTTTTATTCATATTAATTATAAATGAAATATTATAACTTATGGATGGCATATAAGTTAAAATTCAGCNTTTTCTCAGTTTTTATTCATATTAATTATAAATGAAATATTATAACTTATGGATGGCATATAAGTTAAAATTCAGCGTAACAAAAATTAAGTTATTTTTTTACATTAACACAAGTATAAAATGCTTGTGATATATGAAATATTTTGGAAATAACCAAAAACATCATATAGGGGGTGATTTTTCAAAGGTTTGATTTAAAATGTGAAGAAACTGCAAATGTACTATAAGGGGCTGGCATTATACAAGTGTACATAGGTACACATTTAAATTTATGGTGCAAACTCAATTTTAACTCAACTACTAGTGTACAAAATTTGGTTGATTTTTGTTGAATTGTTAAATAGATATAACATAATAACCTAAATTATTTAATTAATGCCATACCTAAAACATGTTAGTTTATATACCATACTATAGCACTAATTGCATGTAAAATTTGGTGGGAATTGGTTGATTGGTCCAAAAGATATGGCAATAATTCTCAATTTTTTTTATGTGATTATTTTCTTAAATGGAGGACAAAAAGGTTATGCATTAGCACATTCGATGAATGTCAAAGATACTGCCAGTATACGAAGTTAAGTTAAATTGATTACATAGTTTCATATATATCACACTAAGCCAAAATATTTTCATAGCCGCCATTCCGAAAATAAGTGTCTGGCACACTTAAAACATTAAAATTAATATTGCCTACTACAGTACAACTACTTCACCAAATTTTGTAGGAAACGGTTGATTGCATCCTGAGGTATAATGTAAAAACTTTATATTTACATGTGTGGCTATGTTACAAAATGGCAGAGAAATAAGACCCATTATAGAAAAATTTGATTGTTATAACTTATATTTCCAGCATACAAAGTTAGCACTTAAGTTGAAATTTGTTTTGTAGTTTCGTTTATATATGTATTATGTTTGTTAAACTGACTGAGTTATGACTTGTTCAATTTAGTACCTCTCAGTCTTCTGATGGTAACCATGAATGGGCCTACATAATCTACACTGATCATCTCACTAAATAATGAATCACCAACATGCAGTGTTGTTCAAATTGGAAAACATAGCGTTTATTGTTTTGATAACTATACACAAATCGCCTACAACCACGTCTCAGGGACATGACTAAATTCACTTAAATATGGGGGCTCTACTCAAGCTCTCTGTACCAGAAATAGCCATCTGACTCACCACTGTTAAAAGACACTTGGAACCATTTTGATGAGGCCCGCTACGCCTGGAAGGTTACACGTCGGCGGCGTCGATTGTTCCCAGCAGCCGCGCCTCTGCAGCCGACGTCCACAGGAGTTTTGCAGCAATGGTAACCCCCAACCATGTTGTCTCAGTGTTTATATAGTCTGGCCACGTGTCTTCGATTTCCCTTTTCCGCTTTCCTGGCTGACCAGCTCTTTCTAGGCGTCTTTTAGCCTGTCCGTTATCTTTGACGGCCATAACAACAAAGCTGAGGTTATTTGGGACTTAATATAACTACTTCACAAAGATAATGGTGGTGCAGGATCACACTTGATCAAGTTCACATAACCTCACTTAATGAAATTCCGTAATAATTCTTTCGGCATCATGCCTCTTAGTATTTCTTCATACAGTCTCCTAGGACACAAATTACTTGGTGATATNTTAATAATTCTTTCGGCATCATGCCTCTTAGTATTTCTTCATACAGTCTCCTAGGACACAAATTACTTGGTGATATTATGTGTGAATAACATCGCGGCCTGTTTTGTTTGCGCGTCATGTGAACTGTTACTTTTCAACGACAAGACAAACCATTATAGGACTGATAAAGGTGCTGATGCAACACTTCATATAATCCGGTCCGGCATTGACCATNCGACAAGACAAACCATTATAGGACTGATAAAGGTGCTGATGCAACACTTCATATAATCCGGTCCGGCATTGACCATTATTTATCACAATGAAAACGAGAATTCCGGAGGACCCAAGAAGGCGGGAGATCTTTCTCAAGGTGCAATGCCAAGATACTTCCTGTCCGCCATCTTGGAAACAACTGGCTGTTACAACCTGAAGCAGTGTTGCAAATGGTGGCAACACCAAACACTGTCTTCTGAGGCAGGAAATCAGTTCATTCAAATACAAATTTGTTTTATGTTCACAATAAAGTAATATTTACAAATATACACACCAACAATTGTTATATATTTATTTTGCTGTGAACTCCTGTGTACTGTTTTATAAATTAGTGTAATTTGTGTTCTCCCCATTTTGATTACACTTCAATCTCCATGCATGTGCTCTGCGTGGGGGCCACCAATTTTGGCACGGGCCCGTGTCCCCGCTTTCGACGACCATTTGGCGATCTCTCCTTGGAGCTCAAACCAGATGGGTGTGTGTCGCGTAGCCTTCGGGGGCTTCAACTTTGTATTCACTGAACTAGTAATTCTGTCTTGTAATTCTTTTGGGAGCCTTTTTGTATCACCCCCACAGCTGGTTAGACCCTTCCGTTGATTCGGAGGGCCCTTAAATAATTATTATGTCACCTTAGGCTTTTCATTTCATATGTAATGCAGTGAGTGTACCTCGGGCTGGTTCAGACGAGGCCTTATGTAAATGTTTCCACACTGCAGCACCCTTGTACTGATTTCGCGTTTGTGATTGAGTTCATGTAGAGCCCCACACATTTTGCTGTGCTTTTATTGAATATCGAACGCTGGATGGCTTTGGATTTGACATGCATGTGGTCTTGAGTGACATAGCCTTCCTGTACTTGCATTTGGCATGTTCTGTGGCTATCAACAAGCAGAAGATAATTGGCCACTTGTCACATGGTGACATCATGACCCTATTAAGAGTCTTTGCTCACAGCGTGGCCATGCGCAAAATCATAGCCTTGCACCCTGGGACTGTATCTACAACTCTCTTTCCATCAACCTCCTCACTCCTCATCACGTGATGCCGATAACAAGCTTGAAATGTCTTTTTGTAGAATTAATTCTTTACAGAAATCTGGCATCCGAAAAACCGGGGGTTGCACAATGTTATTTTTAAGGGTGTCAAATGCTTTCTCTTAATCCTCACCCCACACAAATTTTGCTGAATTATTACGTAATATATTGAGTGGTGCAGCTTTCTCTGCTAATTTCAGTATTCATTTTATAAATAACTGGACCATTGCAATAAAACTGGAAATAGCTTTTGCATTCTGAGGTGGCAGAAATTTTCTAATGCTTTTAGCCCACTTGATGTTAATAGAAACTCCCTTTAATGATTTTTTGACCTAAAATTGAAATTTTCTGAACAGCAAACTTAACTTTATTAGGATTGACAGTTAAACTTGCCTTTTCCAAACACAACAAAATTCCTTTGGAAGATCTAAATGTTGTTCAAACGACTTATTGCATATCACAAGGTCATCCAGATAGTTGTATACATATTTAAATTTTATGTCATAGAAAATTTTTTCCAAAAGAAGTGTAGGCACTTGTGCCAAACCGCACACAAGTAAACTGATAAAGATTCCAAGGTACACAAAAACTGGTGATTGGTTTGAACTTTTTTGACAATGGAATTTGGTGATACGTGGCATTAAGGTCTATAGTGGTGAAGAATTTGGGGTTGCCAAACCATTTGAAAATTGAATAAAGGTTAGGAAGACAGCCAGACTTAATTGAAACCCTTTTAATAATTTTGCAATAATCTACTACCATTTGGTGTTTTCCATTAGCTTTAGGAACTAAAAATACTGGACTGGCATATGTGGAGGATTCAATAACACCTTTACCTAACAATTCCTGAACCGCTTTCCTTGATACGTATATCCAATATCCAATATCCATTTTAGGTGGCATTAGCTTATATGGATGGCTTGTGACCCAATTGTTATTAATATTATTTACTCCAATAAATCAGTAAGACCCCAATTTCCTATGGGTTTGGGTTTTGGGGACAAACAATGCCGAGTCTACACGAAGCTTTCTTCGCCACTATAACCAGAAATTTATAGTTTCTGCTATCCACTCTACTAAGACCTATTCTTTCAAACATTAAAAAGTAGCATCAGACGTCTGTAACATTTAGCAACACTTAAAATACACTATCTTTAATATAAACTAAAAAAGTTGCATATGTGGCTGAATTAGAAATACCAAAGTTATACCACAAACGTCATGTGAGAGTGGTATGTGAGTGGTTAGAGTCGTGGTCTTATAATTTTTTGATTCAGGTTCAAATATTGCTCAATTTTAACATAATTTAACTTTTGAAATATCTTTTTCTACACAGTAGAACACGTGCATAAAGAAAATTACAGACTTTTTCATTATCTCTTTTTATTTTAAACTGGAAGTACAGAAAACTAACTAGGAAATTAACTGCGAGGTTCCGTGAATTCACTGAAAGTTTTGTAAAATTTACGGGAAGTTTGTTTTTGAAAACCAACGTGTCCACATAATTTTACGGAGAGTTTACAGACACTTCTAGATAAATTTTTACCAGCACTTTTCAGTAAAATGAAGGAAATTTTTTTGAACAGTGATTACGATATGAGCATTGTTGAGCACGTGTGACCTTCTACCCAGAATTGGCAGCATGGCAGCTTGTGGATTGGCGACGAGTGGTGTTCAGCAATGAATGACGGTTCTGTCTGGATACAGATGACTGCCGAATTTGTGTATGGAGACGTCCTGGCCAGCGCTGTGATACACACTTCATTGTAGAGCAGCACACTACCCCAACGAGAGGTGTCATGGTGTAGGGTGCCATTTCTTACAATTCTTGCACCCCACTGGTGGTAATTAATGGAACACTGACGGCGTGGTGATACGCCCAGGAAATTCTGCAACCATGTGAGTTCCCCTTCTTGGTGCAGCCTCACAACCCCATTTTCCAGCAGGATAATGCCCGGCTTAATACAGCACGGGTATCTTTGTCCTGCCTTCATGACATCAACATATTTCGTATGCCAGCAAGGTCACCCATTGAGATCTTTTGGGTCCACATTGGATTGCAACTTTGGCCAGCGGCAACTACGTTGAATTTGGAGGGTCAGTTGCGCTAGCTGTGGCAAGATCTTGCTCAGGAAAACATCTGACATATGCATGTCTCCATGCCCGAACGTATCGCCACCTCTCTCCATACTACAGGGGATCCAACACCATACTAAGTGCATCCTGCAAGTGTTGATCCTCTGCAATACATGCTTGATGTGGTACAATATTTTGACGTTTTCTGTGTACATACTGCCATGTCCTGTGCCACTTACATGCCCTTGCGCTAGTATCTTCAGTGTGATCAATTTAAAAAAAAAATGAGTGTACTTGCATTTAACCATGGTAAATTACAGTTTATCGGCACGGTACTACTGAACATCAAAGGTAGGTTGCTGTGGGATGTGGACTTCGAGGACATTATCACTTCCTTTACCCAGAGAAAGGCTAGAAAGAATTTATCTCCAAGTAAGAATTAATTATTAATATATTATGCTATTGTTAAAGGTTGTGATCTTATAAATAGTTAACAAAGTATAAATTATTTTCCTTGTTAGTAAATAATACTGGCTATGCATTTTCATTGCAGTAATAATTTATTTAGTAATTAAGAATGTTATTGAGTGATTTATTTGTGTCCATACATCTTACCTATTGTTGGAACACAGTGACTATTAGTGAGTGATGATGAAAAATATTATTGTTTTGCTATTTTGATTGCTCTCATTTTTACATTTTTGTGGTATTCTTAATCTATCTCAGGAGAAGATTTAAACTGTTTTTAGAATAGCTTTGTACAAGAATGTAAAACAAATGTATGCAAATGTTTCAGAATTAATTATATGTGTTATTTCTTGAAACCATTCCCAACAACATGCAAGTAAAAGATGGTTCGAGTCCCAAATACAGCATGCATAGCATAGAAAAAAGATCCCATGCCAGGAGAGAATATGAAGCCTTGACATTACATACATTGATATAGATGGAAAATGGCCCTAGCAATGATACATTATATATATGTGTATATATATATATATACACATATATACCACATACATATGTATACATATATATACCACATACATATTTATACATATATATGTGTGTGTATATATATATATATATATATAAATGTACTGCATACAACATCAATGCCTTTGCCAAAAGGAATACTAGAAGAAAGTTAAGCTTACGTTGGTGTGGATTGCAAAATAATGTATAAAAAAAAGAAGAAAAAAAAAGCAAATTGGGGGAGGGGGCGGCACTTTTTCATGGACCTACAGGCGGCATCGTGGAAAATCCGGCCGGGGCAAGCCCTGCTCTAAATACCGGTGGTGCCCAGAGAAGCGGCACTATCACTAGTAGCCAGGTGCCTGGCTGAGGCGTGGAACATTTTCGGTTTGAGGGCACACGTACTTCAAATTAATGGGGACGTGTCACTATTCCCTCTCTCTTAGAAACCCAGAGAAGTGGCACTATTATTGCTTACAAAGTCTCCTTTGAGGGGATTTCATAGTGAGCTGTGATTTCAACCTCAGCGATGCTCAGAGAAGCAGCAGTATTGCTGGTAGCCAGGCATCCAGACAGAGGAATAGGGTGTTTCCCTGGTGTATAGCTGTGTGTAGAGGTCTGCAAGCCTGGTATTTTTAGTTCAAGCAGAGTCTGAGAGAACCTACTGAAAAGATACTAAGCTTTGAGCTCGAACTCAAACCCTTTTATTATATACAAACTAATAAGTTTTATAGTAAAGATAGTGTTAAAGTTTTGAAGATAATGTGTAATTTCTGCAGTTCAAGAGGAATAATTGTAACTTTAACTCATCTACCTTTTAAATTATTGTGTCATTAATGAATGTCTTATTTCCTGGCAACTGGTAACACTATCTTGTCAGGCACCGCATCTTAAACCTATTCGTGGCCCAGTTTTTATATTAATTTTAATGGTAATGTGTGTTCATATCTGAAGTTCTGAGGAATTATTTAAACAGTAACAACCTACCTTTTAAAATATTAATTCATGAATGAATGTCTTATTTTCCAGCAAACATTTAACAAACTGTCTTGTATGGCATTGTATTGTAGTCTGATTAGCGGTCTAGTTTTTTGCTGTTCATCACCATTCATATATCCATTTCTATGGAATCTTTTACTGGAACATGCCTACATACCTTTTCAATTTTTGCATTTTGTTAATAAGCAATTGTTATTTTATTTCATAAATGGTAAAAAAAAAAACATTTTCATTGGTTGCCGGCCGACTGACCTAATATTGATACAGAAGCTCAAATTTTTTGAACCTGAAAAACATTTTGAACCAAGCTTGAGCTGCAAGATGGGTTTCTGCTTAAGCTGAGTTTTCAATTATTCACAGATCTCTAGCTGTATGTGAGCCTGAAGTGCTGTGAGATGACAGTGATGTCCAAGTCTGCGAGGGTGGCAGATTGTTGAATAGGGCTTGTGTTAGATAAGAAGGTAAAAGGCCAGGATGGTTGATTATGTGTTTATGACTAAATCACTTCTACCAACCTGTGCTTGGGTACCTAAAGGGTAATGTTACCTAACTGCTGGGTGTTAAAACAGCATGGGTATGTGGGAGAGTATGGAGTGTGTGCAACCCCTGTAGCAAGAAAACTAGACAACTGGCATGGGTGTGCCAGCATGGCGAGTTGGACTCCCTAAAAGTATAAAGGCTGTACTTCATGGGAGATGGCTATAGCAGGCATACAGCATAAGGCTTGAAGGTCTTGTTGACAGTATAGGGAGACGTAAGTCGGCATACAGTCAGCTGGACAGCATGAAGACTGAGCAGAAAAGAACTGTTTAAGGTGAGGACATGGGACCCATTTGTAGTGGTAGATGAGGCATGTAACCTCATGGAATGGCAGAGGCGTGCGACCCGGGAAACTGTAACGTTCGTCGGCTTACACTGCCGAATGTTTACGTTGCCACGGCTTGCTCAGAGGTAGAAACACGAGACTCACCGATTAATTAAGAAAGAAGAAGTTCCAGAGTATTTTGTTATATATACGTTTATTTAACTATTGTAGTTTCACAGTTCACATACGAAGTTTCAGTATGCAGAGTACGAACCTCTCACAGATAAATATAAATGTTCAGAACGGAGCCACAGTTGTTTACTTAATTATGTTCTTAAAAAAACTGACCCGAAGAAACTTAAAATGCGGCTACCTCCCACACCGGCAGAGAATTAAAATAATAAAGTTTAGTTGCCGATGTGGGGGTTATCGTCCCGACCGACGCGTACTAAATGACCATTGTATGATGCCTCTAACGGCCCGTGCTAGTTTATCCGAGGCACCACGGCTTTAACTTGAAACCCGATAAAAATATTACGAAGCTTTCCAAAGCTTCATACACACAAAAGAATTTTACACCCGTCTCCCGAAAAATTAAGAATATTGCGTCATTACAAAACGACCAGTCTTGACGAGCAGTGGGGCTGCATGGGCCCGTGTTACAGACATTGCATAGACTAGGCAAGGGCTCAGCAATACAAAGTACTGTTGCAGCCATGGTGTGGGCATGAGGCCCAAGAAATTGCCCTAAGGGGGCTTTTAATCAGCTATTTACACCCGTCTGACCTATGGCGTCAAGCAGGGGGGGGGGGAGAAAATTAGGGGCAAGAGCCAGCCAACCAACCCTCCTGCATGGCTGGGATACACATTCGGTACCCCTGCCTAGAGAGCTGCCCACAGGGGTAGGATGCAACTAATGTTCCAAGTCAGGTGCACATGCAGGGCAGGTTGCCTGGAGCCAGGCGGTGGCAGACCTACATCTCAGTAGAAATGTCTTGGTGTGGGTGATGGAGGCAGCATTGCTGTAGATTGTGGCCCCTAGCATGAGGGGTGCAGCTAAAGTGGAGGCTCGAAGGGAAACAGACATCGCTCATAGTGTGTTACAGCTATGAAAACAAATTAATTTATGTCACACTATATTTAGTGATATATTAATTACTGTGTTTAGCTGAAGCTGACATTTTTTCAGCGTGCATACGTTTTGAAAACAATTTGTGTTTGAAAACAAGTCACAAGTAATTGTAGACACACTTGATTTTTATGGTAAAGTACAATAATTTAAAACTATGAAAATTTATAAATTTCTTTAATGTAATTCATTACGTATTTTTAATGTATGTGTGCAGAAATAACCTTCTAGTAGCACCAAAACCTACGCTGTCACATGATTTTTATGTCATCACTAAAATCATAGCTTTTCAAACAGTTGGATGTCAAGTTGTTATTCTTGGAGCATGTTAATATAAGAATATTATGGAACATGGTTGCAGGAGCTGAATGAGCTTGCAGGCATGGTAAGAGGAAAGTTGCGGAAGCTTCAGCGCAATGTATTGTGCGCTCTCATAACTATTGACGTTCATGCGAGAGATATTATTACGGGACTCATCAAGGAGAATGTGCACACAGCGTGAGTTAAACCCCTATCTGACAAGCATGTAAAGCGGTGGGTTCATGATAATTTTGTGCTTTAGAAATATCACAGGCGTTTTTTTACTGAAACATATTCAATGTATTGACTGCCTTTGTGGTGTGGTGATAACATTGTTGCCTCTTACCTGGGGGTTTCAGGTTTGATTCTTGGCACAAATACTTGGAAATTATTAAAATAGTAGGTGGCTCTGGCTCACCTCCATACTGCAGAAGGCAGGTGGAAATCTTCCCCAGAATCATCCTTCCAAATTGCCTTGTCTATGCCACTGTCTCTGTCACCATGACATTTGCCTATATGCTGTTCACAGTTAATTGAGCACTTTTGTAAGCCCAGCTTACAATCTTACCTCTCATTTGTACCCTTTTGTCACATGGAAAATTAACATCAACATGTGCCTGATCCCTTTATTCATGCGCCATCCAAGTGAAACTGTGGAATTGTTAGGAACGTAGATATGTTACTAATATACGAAGTCATACTCCTATATGTATAAAACATTAAAACAAAAAGTTTTAAATCAGTAGTCATAAATTTAAAAATTACACCCACAGTACAATGTCAAGAGTTAAGAATTATTTTTATTAATTTGCTGCCAACTTGACTTGATGCCTGCAATGCCAGTTTGTACTATAGCATATAAGAAGTTATGATCAGTATTTTTTAATTCAAAGGTTTTTTTCAAAAGTTCTCACTTTATGGTGAACAGCCTATAGGGTTTTTACCAGTAACTTTGTGGCTGTCAGTTCATCACCACTTAATAAAATAATTTGGTTTTGTATGGTCAAGTTTTGAAAGGTTGTTAGAATCAGTCTTGAAATTTTCCTTCATTTTTTTTCTGAAATTACTATATGTAACCTTATCCACTCAGATTTTGCATGTCCTTGAAAATAAGATGACCACCACATTTTCGCTTTGGTCTGTAGGAAAATTTTCTTCCCAATCAAATTATTTAAAAATTAATTTTTGCAGGATATTTATTTTGGCTTCTAAATATAGGTTTAAGTATACACCTCAAATGCAATCACACTGCATTTTTTTTGTCTTCCATATTTATTTCTGATTAAAATGCACATTCTGTTAATTTCTTAAGTATTATCATAAGTTGATTTTTCTGTAATGAAAGAAATATTGTCAGTTAAAAATACTGACCATCTCTCACATATGCTGAATTCAAAACATTGACCTAAAATTCCTTTATTGGTGAAAATAAGGAAATGCTCAAATTTTGGGAAGAAAGACTTGGATAAATACAAGTTAATTCCAAAATAGTTTCATTAAAACGTTGGTATCATTGTATAAAATTTTTTCTTCTCTTTAATGCAGTGCCAATTTTCAATTTTAATGCAATTTTCCTTTGGCTTTACTTTATGTAGTTTGTGAATTTGAAACCAAAATTTTTGCTCTACAGGGACAGTTTTGAATGGTTGAAGCAATTGCGCTACTACTGGGATGAAGAGAAGATGTTTTGCTCAGCTCACATGTCGAGTGCACGCCACTCTTATGGATATGAGTACTTGGGGGCATCCCCTCGCCTGGTTATAACACCCCTTACTGACAAGTGCTACCTCTGTCTAATGGGAGCTCTACAGCTCGATCTAGGTAACATTTTCCTGTTGAAATAATGAATCAGTGATATTGGTGTCGGAAAAACTAGATTCACTAGTCATAATTTTGCAAATCTAATTTATCAAGCCGTTGTGCAGTAGCAAATCATTGTTGATTTATAAATGATCAACAAACACTTCTGATCTTTACTATTGACTCATTGTTTTTATTCTGTGGCCAAATTTATTTGCAATGTCACTGCTTGAAAATTTAATGAGATTTAATTATGTTTCAATAAAAAATGGGTTGAATCATAAGTTTCTCCAATCAAAAGACTGAAATTAGTTCTAAAATTATTGTGTGAGCTCGAGATGTGGACTGTATTTTAGCAAAAACGTTGCGATTTATGACTTACTGATACGAGAGAACAAAGCTAAACCAGTCTTGTATATTCAGGTAGCGCTGCTGAAGTACCAATGGTGCCACCTTCAACTTGTTACCAAGACGTGGCGGGAAATTAAAATGATTTCAAAGGGACCAATGGCCTAAACATCCTGTCTGCCTTGAATGGTTTACACTTCAACACTAATCAGTCTCATAAAGAGTATGCAAAGGTATGAAACAGAACAATGTACATTTACATGAAAAAGTTTTATATACACGGATGGACAGCCGTTTTCTTGATCGTGCACTAGCTGAGGGAAAGAGGACACAACAAAACAGCTGGCCTGGTGGTGCCTTGTGGATATGAACTTCACTAATGCGTACAAAACTGTTTGCCCCAGGGTGGACCTTTACTATCCTGCCATACTTCCACCACAAGAGGGACAAGTTTTGGTCTTGTGCTATAACCAAGCTGCCTTCAGCTATGTTGTCTTCTCNTACCATGACCAAGCTGCCTTCAGCTATGTTGTCTTCTCTATTGGTCCATATTACTTTGGGCTGAAGATGATGGAGGCACTCTATATGCCACCGCTTCCAAAATAACTGCATCTGTTGCAGAATTGTCAGAAATTGACTGGGAGTTAACACAGAGAAGTCATTGAAGTTACTTGACAATGGGCACAAAGGTCTTGAATTGGGCATTGCTTCAATCTGAGACAAAACAGTGCTGAGTTCTTCATATGCCAGCAACTGGGTCCACACAACCTTCTTGAGAATGGACTTGACAGATTTGATACCTTCCTCCCAAAGTTTGCCGAAGTGGGGAGTTGCTGGAGGGTTAAAGTGCCAGGTAACCGTATGCTCTGCTAAGCTGTCTTAACTGCTTGTGAGTGTCACTATCAGCAAGAATTCCCTGCACTTCTTCCAGCTGATGGCTGGCTCCAACAAAGTTGGTGCAACAGTAATTGTAAATGTTGGCACGCTGTCCACAGTGAGCAACAAACTTCCAAAAGACTGCCAGAAATGCTTCTGATAATAAATCTGAAACAATTTTTAGATGTAAGACATTATTGCAAAGCATACAAATATTCACACATATGTCTGCGGCTCACAAGGTTTTCTGATTCAAGTCCTGATGATGGGGAAGGGACCTCTGTAATTGACTCCAGTGTTCATAAACCTCGGTGTGGCACATCCTTTGAACTGGAAGACATCCCACGATAGGTGTTAGGGGTATGGGATGGGTTTGAAAGCAATGCATACATTTATCATGGTGACTGCAAATGCGATTTCTGCACCGAGGACCTAAAAATATGTTTAAAGCTGTGAATGCAGTATCTGGGAACCTGCGTGCAAAAACTTTAAATGAAGCTCGTCAATTAGCAGCACTGCAAGTCAACAATTTTTTGGGAAAAGAGTTGTATGTTTCTCTTTTAATTGCTATTCAGCCCTCTGCAGTTGATCACCTACCCTCAGGATGCCTTTAGAATTTACAAAATGAGCCAGTTTTTGGATGGATGGAGAAAAAGGGTGGTACCTGGCAATTTGAGCAAACTCTTCAGCAAACTGTATTTGCGAGATCTGGATTAGGATATACGAGGTCCTATGCATCTTATCCAACTGAACTGGACCTGTGGTAGGTGCCATGCCTGGATGAACTGCCTGCCCAAATCTACAACACAATGCGACTATTGTCGTACTTTATTTAACTTTGACTGTCTTTCCATTAAGTTGAGGAATGGGGACTGTGTCGTGGTGGCCTGCAACACAATAGTTTGACATTCTTCATTGCAAGTGGGGCTAGAATTATGGTGTGTACGCTGTCGCCAATGCTTCTTATCTCTACAGAGCCATGAAGGTCCTGACTACCAAAGGGGATGCTTTTCAAGCTGTGCAGGAGTGAGGCCATGAGAGGCACAATCTGCTGAGATCTTTTCACTAGGAACTTGATAAAACCAATCAATAGAGGTGCAGCTGTGAATTTTACTTACATTGTTGCAGACAGAGGTTTTCCACACATGTGCCTAATCCATGACAGTGCAACTGAAGAGTCAGTGTAAGCATATTCACCTGCAAAGGAAAAAATTTATGAGTACTTATCCAACACTAAGCAGAAGCACCAAGCCAGGAGTACCACAGCACAGAGCTCAAGGCAAGAAAGTGTTACTCTTTCGAGAGGAGCCACCTTGGATTTAGCAAGCAACAAGTGGATGGTGACCACACTTGAGCCAGACACTTGTCAAAGATACACTACAGCTGCATACCCCTTCTCTGAGATGTCAGAGAAACTATGCAGTTCAAAGTTGGAGTCTGCATTGTTAAGGGGGATAGAACGAGGAATGGTTATGGTTGAACAGCATGACAACTCATTAAGAATTGTTTCCCACTTGGCAATAATGTCAGGAGGGGTTGGGCAGCCCCAATCAACACTTGCCAGCCACAACTGTTGTATCAACTGCTTGGCTATGAGTGTCAATGCTGCAAACATCTCAGTGGGTCAAAAACCCAGGCTATGTCCGAAAGGATTCCAAGTTTTGTCAAAACCAGGTGTTTCGGTTGAATATCCAAAAGTGTCTGTGCTGGTGTTTCATTGCAGCCCAAGGACCTTGACATATTGGTCTTCATCAAACGAGTTGGATGTACTAAAGAGTTGCATATCATCTGTATACAAGTCTTCCAGCACAGTAGGGTAGTTGCTGGTGAACATGCAAAGCTGGAACCAGTTTTGCTAAAACAGATGTTCTTGCCTCAGTTTCACAGCAGAAGTGACATCACTGATCGCCATGGCATCATCAATGTGTCAGAGAACAAAACGCTTGCAGCATTCTCATAGACTTTCTTCTCATCTTCTGCCAGCTGGTGCAGAGTTCGGAGAACGAGAAATGGGGCCAAGCTTACACTGTATGTAACAGTGTTAAGACGGTACACTTATAGATGATAATCTTAAGACTCCCTCCAAAGGATATGCTCGTAATCTCTGTGCTCCTCACAGACCAGAATTTGGTGGTACATTTGTTTTATATCACCTGTCAATACAATCACGGGAATTCGAAACTGAAGCAACAGTTCTACTATGTCCCTTTTTAGCTTAGGTCCAGTCAAAAATACATTATTCAAATACAAACCAGAAGTTGCCTTCACGGAGGCATTGAACACAACAGAATGTTTGGTGGTGGTATTATCAAGCTTGTGCACACAGTGATGTGGGATGTAATAGGGGCAACAGGAATTCAAATCTGAACTGTCAACATGACTCATAACTCATATGACCCAAATTAATATAATTTTGCATAAATGAAACAAAATTTTCTTTGAGATCTGGCTGGCATTTAAAACTATGCTCGAATAAGTAGAAAACCCATAAAAAATTATATTTTAGACCAGAAGCAAGGAAGTGCAGTGTAGTAGGAGTCTTCTAGGCCAGGGTCAGTGTCAGGACTTTTGTAGGGAAGTACAAGATTGTAGCGACCATTTCAATGAGCATGGCCTTCTGCGAACAACTTTTCACATAAAAGATCATCTGATGGTGGTGTAGGTTTATTGGCAGGCTGTTCTAGTCTATGAAGCTGTTCCACAACAGCATCAAGCGATGGGCTTAACAAACTGGAAGCCACAAAGTATGTTTAAATATGTGATGACTGCACATGGGAGGTGTCCTTTTATCTAAGGTAATGGTAAAGCATCTATTGAAATTAATGTATCTGTGTGCCCACAAGACTTAGCACACAAGATGACACCGCTAGCAAGCTTAAGTAATGCCTGAGAGAGCCCCTGAAGTGGTTGAGCTTTCTTCCTATGAGGGATACCTAAGCGAAACAAGCAGTTTTCAGAGATGAAATTGGCTTGACTGTCAGAATACAGTAACACACCGATGGGTTGGAAGGCTCCTGACACATCTTGCACATCAATTAGCATAACCACAGCACTGCTGGGTGTCCTTGAAAATTAGCAGCACACAGTCACATTGGAACTCGTACCACCAGTTAAGCTGCTATCTGGTGCATCTATGGATTTTTCTTATCCATCCAAGATGACATCATCTTGAATGGATGGTTCCGGGAAGTGCAGCAATGAGTGATGCAGTGATTTTCAGTGATGACGTGAGACTGTTGAGGGACAGTTTTTACACTGGTGTGAGGGCTGCAAACAGTTCAAACATAGCTTGAGTTCCTTGATAAGTGTAAATTGTTCCTTATGTGGCTTCTGTTCAAACTGGGAACATCTGTACAGCAAATGTGCAGTGTTGTATAAACTGCATGAATGGGTAGGTTTCACCATAAAGAGTTTGATGAATGAATATCTTAACAAGTTTACGATCTGATGAAACCTTCACAGGTTTTGTCTTTGCGGGTGCCGGCCTAGGTATTGATGTAACTGCTTCCATAGCATGACTGTATTTCCAGAGAACTGCACAAAGGACTTGCGAGTGGGAAGCTCAGTGTCTCTCGTCGAGGCCATCTCCCATGTGTTTGGAGTGGGGCATCCAGTTTCCTGTAAAGGATTAATCTTTTGTTTGAATATTGCTCCGAAAGCAATTTCCACACAACGTCAAAAGTTTGCATCAGACATAGGCAATGCCCGGATCATACTTAATGGCTCATCATTTAGTGACAACTTTAAGTAAGACAACCTTTCGACTGGAGTTAGGTCGTTATGATCAGCTACAAGTATGGTGAACATGTTTGAGAAGTTGTCGCACTTCCACTGAACTGTGCAAGCAGATCTTAGGAAGTGATACATTGATGGTGTTCTGGTAGCTCTACTTGTGCAGCCTGTGGCTTGCTCACAAGAGAGTCTACCATTACCAAAATACCGTAGTACTGATCTTCAAAATTCAGCATGCGGGCTGCGTGTGCATCTTTATCGAAGCCTGTTAGTTCATCAACTGTCATTTCTACAGTAATGTAATCTGTTTCAAAGTTATATTTTATTTCTGGCAAATTTTGCACATTTAGAGGAGTCTGTACAGACACACTTAGCGAGGCCAAGCACACGCTTAAGGCATCCTTCAGCCAATCATAGATACGATAATGCTGCTTGAGTGTCACCCATGATTCAACTAGCCGAGATGTGCAGTAACATGTCCACATGTCATAACACAAAAGGTGTGTGTTTCATGGACATAGTGCAGTGAAAGATGAAAGAAACGTGGCACAAACACAGACATAACCTAACCAAAACACTTGATTGTCACACAAATCCTGTTAACTGTAAAACGTAGATGAAATCATATGATTATAAGGATTACCATTCATGTTACAAGTGAAATACATACAATGAAAAAAATAAAAAGCACATAACCAAATTCAGAACAACAGAACTGGCAAGACTAAAGTAATGCACGTAACAAACAAAGAAAACAACATTTACAAACACAGAAGTAACATTCATAGTTTGTCTTGTTAAATAACCTCAGTTGTAGGGGTGTGCGAAGCTTCGCATTTTCGAAATTGAATCAAAGACTTTTGTACCTTCGACTTCATCTTCGAATAAAAAAATCTTTGAGTGAAAGTTGAAGATTTTCACCAAGTGTTTTTTTCACCGAAACTAGTATCAAAACCTGCAGCCAGCAGTATCATTAATAAGGGTATGAGGATATTCGAAAATTTGAATAGTTGTAAATAGTAATTTACGAATTATTCCCATTCGAACTTCAAATATCTTATGCGAAAATTGTGAATAATTTACATTCCCATTCGAGTGGTTGTATAGCTGTGCCGGCTTTTTGAACCAATGGAAGAAAGCACATTGGGAAAGGAAACTCAATGGAAAAGATGCTCAACTTACACTGTTTTTCAAACAAAGTTTGTAGTTTTTATCCCAAGCTCCACCCGGCTGAGATAATCAACCAGCTTGANCGGCTGATATAATCAACCAGCTTGACATTGAGGAGGGTTGATGGGTCAGCAATGGGAGGGAGGAGGGAGTTAATGTTTTTACAGCAGGAGTTTTCCTTTGTGTCTCTCTTTCTCTTTTTTCCTCTCTCTCTGTCTTGTTAGGCGAACAAGGCGTCATGCCTTACACACACCAGTGGAAGGCTGTTTAATAGGAGGGTGACCGACCATAACATAACACAAATACAGTGTGGATTTTCTGAAAAATTAATGTTTCTTTGCCTTTCTAATTTNGCATTTTCTGAAAAATTAATGTTTCTTTGCCTTTCTAATTTTGGCATGTGCAGCGATGTCATTACAGTTAACGAATTTACCACGTGCGGGAGTTGGGCTGACGTACGTACCACAGCTGATACAATACGTGTTTTTGGAAGAACTGCACACTTTCCTTGTAAGCAGTAAAAGTGGCTCAACTCTCTTGCTCTGAGGCCCTATTGCCACCATCATCCAGCAAGTTTACTATCTAGTCTGACATTGACAAGAGTCCTTGGAGGAGGAAAGGGAAGAGGCCAAATGTTGATAGCCACCCGCTGATATTACTGTGCGGTGGTGGTGCCAAATGGGACTGGATATATGGAGTATGGTAGTTTTTATAAAGTTTGTAGGTATCTAAATGTATAATGAATACTTTCTTGCAGATTTTGATATTTCAGTTTTTCAGCAGTACAAAATTAGGATATGCTTTATTCCATTGCTCAGTGTCTAGTAGCCATACATTTTTTTGGCACTAAACAGTACAAATGAGTTGAATACACTTGAAAACTGTAGCGTACTATAAATAATATATATATTTTTTAATCCTTCGACTTTGATTTTTCTTCGAAATTCCTTTGCAATTCCTTTTCATGATTCAAGCTTTACTTCGACTTCGCTTTGCATTTAAAAAATGACCTTCGTACATGCCTACTGAGTTGTGAGTTAATTAAATTCGTGGCCGGTAACCACACTTTTCCATCACACATGTGCTCATTAAACAAAGTAAAATTACGACCGATGCATGAGTCAACAGCTAACAAAACAAATATTGATTACATACACCGGCATGAATCCAGCCGAGAGGACCAAAATGTCTATGCTGAAGGCCAATGTGTACAGTATTTTAATGAAAGCATTGCTATTTGCTACTTACTGATACAGGAACAAAGTCAAACTGTTCTTGTACATTCAAGCAGCACCGTTCGCGCACCGATGTCGCCACCATTGACAGTATTGCCAAGACGTGGCTGGAAATTAAATTATGTTAAAGATACCCATGGGGCATACAGTGATTTTTGTACCAGTTATGTTAGTATGAATTTTTATTAGTTTCATCTTATTTGGTTTTATATTGTACCCTGAGGTACATTGTTAAAATGCACATAGTTAACATTTTAAAAAGGCACCAATCTCATTAGCACTTTGTTATATTCATTTCTAAGATTTTGAAAATATTTTTATTTACAACTGGTAGATTTGCTTTTAATTACTGATAGATATGTAGACTTAAGTAATTGGCTAATTGAAATCTTTATGGAGGCTGCTGTAAAGGTGTAGATTACCACTACATATAATTTCCAAATACAATGGACTCTCAATGTACTGAAAATGCATGTACCAAAAAATGTAATCCACTGTTAATCTTCAGTGGTCCTGGCAAAAATGCTACAGTGAACTCTCTATCTACCGTTTTTCAGAAGACTGTCAAAAAATTTCCATACATGCGGTATTTCAGTAGATGAGGGTTCTGACATCTACATCATTAAAATACAACTTCTGACCTTATTAGACTTCATTTTGAATATAATGAGAGCTGTATATTATCTGTGAATAAAGTGAATGGGAGTTAAAAAAAAAGCATTACTGTATTAGTATTACTGTAAATAATACATTTAAAAAAAATTTAACCTCAAATTATTTAAATCAAGAATTCAACATCTCAAAATAATGTATATAATTTCAAAACCTCTAAAAATGAAAATAATATAACACTGAATGCAAGTCAAATTTTGAATGTACCATGTGAATTCAGTCAGCTGAGAATGCACGGAGAAGCGCGGCGAGATGGCGAAGGGGAAGCGGCAGGAGAAACAATGCATGCCTCCATGCCGCTACATGTTGGTGACACCTTGTGCACATGGCAAATTTCTGTCTTTTAAAATAATTATTTCACTCCAAAAAACCTGTAATTTTGAAACAGAAATTAATAAATAAGGCTATTAAAATTTTTTTCTTCACTGTTTTTAATAATTAATCATTCAAAACCACATCCTCTGATTTTCCCTGTTGCGAGTTACGCTGCATTCGGGCTCGGTGCTTACCCATTATTAGACAAAAGGTGTCGAATAGGCCCTTACGGGATATCAGTTTATTCAGAAGACGTGTGTTTATTGAAATCAATTAATATAAATCGTTCTATTTCCTCGCAGAAAGTAACTGAAAATGAACTTTATGCTTGGTAATACAAGTCGCTTGATGTTCAAAAAAATTTTGGCGTCAAGGGGAGGTTAAGTATATGCTTCTAGGCATATAATATTATTCACAAAGATGCTGTCCATTGCATTAAATTAATATTTTGTTTTACAATCATGTTGATTTTACGCCAGATACAATTGAACACCAACTTTACGAGAAGAAACGACCTTTAATCACAAAAGAAAACATCTTTGCAAATAATAATTCCTAGTTAAAATGTATTGCATAACATTTTCAGGTGAAACCATTTGCTTAGAAATATAAGTGATGATAGTTGCAACTATTTTGAGCAACGGATAATCTTAGAATTTCTACGATCACCAGCAAGCGTGCGCGGCCAAGAGAGAAGATGCATTTTTTTTTGCTAGACAACAGCTTTCTCTCTAGAAGGCATGTAAGTGAGGAAGAAAGATGCGTGGCTGAGAAAGACAGAAAGAGGATAGAGAGAGAAAGATAGAGAGAGGGAGGATGCAAGGTCACCATGCTAGTTCCTAGGTAATCGCTTCCCGTCTTGTCAGGTGTGTAAGGGGAGGTTGCAAACTAGACTCGCATGGGCACTGAGCTGCAGATGTGTTGGGAAGACTACGAACCCCAGAGCAGTAATAAACGGTGGCGTGCTTGGTGTATTTCACATCCACTTACTAGATGTTTGCATAAACAACCAGCTTAAAAAAAACAATCGTTACGGAAAATGTTAGGTGATGGGACAGAAATATATTTTGATCGACACAATATCCGATAAAATACAAGCAGGTTGCGTTATCATTATTTATATAGGAGTATTGCCGGGACCGCTGAAAATTACCTGTGGATATGCTTTATCGGTACATGCGTTTTCGGTACAACTTAGGAGTCCAATTTATATAAATAATTATAAAATATCTGCTCTTATCATTTATCAGATATTGCATCAGTTGAAATATCTTTCGGCCCCGTGACTTTAAATTTCACGCAACAATCTTTCTAAGCTGATTGTTTATGCAGACGTCCAATAACTAGGTGTGAAATACATTAAGTGTCCCGCCGTTGATCATCATTGGGGCGCGGTGCTTTCCAATGCAGCTGATGGTGTTGGTGAGCTTGGCAGTTAGGCGTGACCTTCCTCTCCCTCCCTTTACACACCTGGCGAGAAGGGAAGTGTTTACCTAACAACCAGCAGGACGTCCTTGCATGATGTCTCTTTCCTCTCTCTGTTTTGTTTCTCTCTCTTAGCCTTTCTTAAGCCCCTTACATGCCAGGAAGACGGGAAGCTGTTATATAGCAAAAGAAGCTAATTCTTCTCTCTTTCTTGGCTGCATGCGCTTGTTTCCTCCCATTTTACGCCTGGCGAGAGGGCTATCAGTAGATACTTGAAGCATTAAATAAAATAACCATGAGATTCAGTTCTTAATGTCACAAAAATATCCTGTCAAAAGCAACGTACCACATAAAACGCAACGCACCACAGATCGGTCAAGTTCTCTGCCGAGTATGACCTCTAACAAGGTCACATCAGTAACGAGCACGTTCAGAGTTTGCGACTAATCCACTATAGCACTGTGCCATTCTTATAGGTTTACAACTCTATCTAAGATCGCAGACATTTTATCAGAATTATCTGTTGTTCAAAATAGTTACACCTATTATCACTGTAGTATTTCAAAGCAAGTGGTTTTGCCTGAAAATGTTATGTAATAAATTTTAACCAGTAATTATTTTTCGCAGAGATGTAGCGTAAAGTTCATTTTAAGTATCTTCTTGCATGGAGATTTGAGGATTTGTAATGAACGAATAAACTGATATCATGGAAGGGTCTATTCAACAGTTTTCTTCACCAAATAATGTGTAAGCACAGAGTCCGACCGCAGCACAACTTGCAAAAGACATAACTATATGGTCAAATCAGAGGACGTGGTTTTGAATGATTAATTATTGAAGACCATAAATAAGTAAACTTTGATCACCTTATTTATTCATCTGTCTCAAAATCACAAGCTTTTTGAAGTTGAATGTTATTAATTACTTTAAAAGGTAGACATTTGACAAGAATGCAGTTGGATGACGTCGCCAATGTGTGTATATTTGTGGCCTGGATTGAGTAAGCTTCGGCTGTTCTCTGTGATACTCTCCAGAGCTCGTTTTCTCCCTTTACATGGCTGGCAGGGTAGGAGCTAGTTGCCTAGCAACTAGCGTGTCATCCTTGTGCCCTCTCTCTGGATGCCGACCAGTTTGGAAGAGGAGGGGTAAATTGTTTCACTCCTCCTGCGCCTGAAACTTCCTCTTCACTGCTATGCTCTCCATGAACACACTGTCCAATCGATAACCTCTCCGCATGTTCTCAGCTGATCAAGTGCATGCGGTTCGTTCAAAATTCGTCTTGCATTCTGTGTCATATAATTTTATTTTTCAGAGAGTTTTAAAGTTAGGGTTCGGCTTATAAATAAATTGTACATGGCACTTTGTGATGTTATATTCTTTATTTAGGCAAGTTGGGGTGAAATATTTTTTAATGTATTATTTACAGTAATACTAATACAGTAACACTTTTTTAAAAATTCTCATTTTTATTGTTTACTAGTTAAACTTTATTCACAAATATTGTACAACTCTCATTACACTCATCTTGAAGTTTAATAAGGTTAGAAGTTGTATTTTATTGATGTACATGTCAAATCCTCATCTACTGAAATTCTAGATATATAGACATTTTTTGACAGTCATCTGAAAAATGGTAGATAGAAAGCCAATTGTTTAAATTTCCTGACATTTTAAGGTATATGGAAAAGATTGGGTATGGCACAGATAAAAATTCTCAGGAAAACTTATGCAAAGGTGTAGGTGAGAACCGTGAGTAATGTAAACCAGTTTTTAATTTTTCATGAAATGTGTGATTACGTTATTAGTTGACCTCTCTTAAGAAATTTTTGAAGGGACTGAAAAATGTTTGCATATCAACCAGGAAAACTTCTTTAAAGGTTCAAATTACTTTGGTGTGTATAGATCAGGTGCAAAATAATGTATACTTATTAAGTAGGAAGACTCCTTAACAAGGAACTTGTTAAAAGGTTTTTACTGCAGTTATTTCATTATATGTGACATGGTTTCCAGTTGTAATATAGAACATTTGTTTTTGAAAGGGGGTGCGCCAGCTGGTCCAGCAGGTACGGGCAAGACGGAGACCACCAAGGACTTGGCCAAGTCTCTTGCCTTACAATGTGTGGTGTTCAACTGCTCTGAAGGCATGGACTACAAGATGATGGGCCGCTTACTCTCGGGGCATGCCCAGTCTGGGGCTTGGTGCTGCTTTGACGAGTTCAATCGCATAGACATCGAAGTGCTCTCTGTTATAGCACAGCAGCTGATTACCATCAGAAATGCAAAAGTCGCTAAATTGGATAGGTAATTATAGGTTTATATGTTTTCAGAATTGAATGCAGTTCAATATTTTCCATTGACTGTCTAAAGTATGTAGCAGTTCATGTACTCATACGTAGTAGATCAACCACTATGGAAAAGTACCTCTATATATGTAATAGGTATTGAATTGCCACATTGCGCATTCTGATTCGTGGTATGGCAGGAAAGTACTAAAGGGTTGTGAAAAAGTTTTATACATCACTGAAAATTTTTTGATATTGTGCTTGCTGCAATACTCTTTAGATATATGTATAACTGATTGTCTTTTGTTTTTGCTAGAAAATTGTTTTTGCCTGGATGCAGTTTTTTAATGTGTCAGTGGATGTGCATGTGTAATTTTGATTGCTACATGTCTTGTAAGTTCCATTCATTCACTTAAACCGTAGTTGTAATCACTTCTCTTTATCATGAACTGCAAAGACATTTTGCAGTATCCAAGTATTCAAAACTAATCTGGTTTACAATTAAATTTTTTATTGGACATTCCCCATGGCTTACATAGATAATGAAATAAAACCATGGACATCTGTTAAGCAAAAGCGGTTAAAAAAATGTAAGGTAGTTTGGTTATGTTATGAGTTTAATTCAATTACACCTTTGCCATTTCACTAATGAAACAAAACTAATTNAGTAAGGTAGTTTGGTTATGTTATGAGTTTAATTCAATTACACCTTTGCCATTTCACTAATGAAACAAAACTAATTTTGTTTGACAGTAGTTATTTTTTCATCTTGCACTTAACACAGTGTAATAATTCAATATGGTTATATCAGCTGTGTCATTCCACATTTAATTCTACACCATATAGTTTTAAACTTTGATCTTGCTGTCAGTAAACTCTTACTTGTGAAGCCTGCCCTCTAGTCATAAATTATGCTTGCATTTTGTGTTTCCTGCGTATTGGAAATGATGGGGTGACTACGGTGTGGTGGTTAGTAGCCATTGCTGTGTGCACTGTTACTGGGGACCTAGCGTGGCCTTCATCTTGATGCCCTACTTGTTTGGGTTGCCTTCAGCAGGTGGGNTGTGCACTGTTACTGGGGACCTAGCGTGGCCTTCATCTTGATGCCCTACTTGTTTGGGTTGCCTTCAGCAGGTGGGTCTCGTTGCAACTTCCTAGGGACCAGTATGCTCGATTTCAGTTAATAGGGAGAGGTTTTGCGGGGGCAGTCTTTGTATAGCCGAGACTAAGGCTGTACCTATTCAAAATTATGCTGATGTGCCAGTTCTGTAATACTGATTAAGTGATGTGCTGCCAATGTGTGAAAAAGTTTTTGCTTATATTTCAGTTGAATTTAGGTTACTATTATACTTAAACAANGTGATGTGCTGCCAATGTGTGAAAAAGTTTTTGCTTATATTTCAGTTGAATTTAGGTTACTATTATACTTAAACAATTGTATTGGTGAAGTGCTGCACAATCAAAAGCAATTTTTAATTTATTTCAATTTACAGTGTCCGAAAAGTNAAACAATTGTATTGGTGAAGTGCTGCACAATCAAAAGCAATTTTTAATTTATTTCAATTTACAGTGTCCGAAAAGTTTACCGTATTTACCGCATTGTAAGCCAACCTTTTTTTTATCAATTTGAATCTTCCAAAATCAGGCCTCTGCTTAGAATTGGGACAGACAATATTACATAGAGTTCTGACCAAATATATATAAAACAAGCTGATAAAATGGACAGTTTATATTTATCATTACTGTTGCAAACCTACTGCTAATACAATAAAGTGGTCCTGGTAGTTCATAAAAACGTGCGGTTTTTGTGTCAAGCACAGCACCCCCTTATTTCTTGGCTGGGTCTGGCTTCTGAAATGGTCATGGTGGCAGTTGTGGAGTGTTGTCATTATTTCCCTGCCAGTGGGCAGCTGCTCCCTTCTTCTTC
>NQII01000404.1:873216-909307 GCA_002778355.1 Clitarchus hookeri | reverse complement strand
ATTCAGGCAATAAACAGATGTAATCCTAACTTGGTTGAGTTATCACTCGCAGCTCACTATTCCTCCTCCTGCTATCTCCTGTTTTGTCCACGGAACCTTCAACATTCTTGCACGAGTAGTCACGAGCTGCAACCTCGGTTTCTACCTCACCTCCAGGGAGAATCGTCTTTACATAATGCTGAAATCTATGGCAACGTTCCGCCTTCCTGATTGACANAACAAAACTCCAGACATCAGAAGGCCACGTCGCTTATTTCGTATTGCACGTCGAAGTTTAGTCAGGGTAGCGCAGTTAGCGGCTGCATTGATTGTTGTCCCTTGCTGCATAAACTCGTTTAACAAGACTCCATGTCTATCCAAAAACACACGGTTGCCATAACCTTGCGTGTTGAGATTGTTCGCTTGGCCTTGACTTTGACTGGTGATGTCGGGTGATGCCATTCCATTTACTGACGTTTAGACTATGGGGTTATGTGAGAAACCCACGTCTCATCCCCTGTGACAATCTTCTCTAAAAATTGATCACCTTCCTTATGATATCGGTCCNCCTGGGCTTCAAGGTTACCTGTGGTGTATACGGCTCAGCATCTCTCCTTAAGAGGGGCCGCAGCTGTGGCAAGGCTAGAATGGGTAATGACGATGCCAGTGGCACATCAACTGAACATAGTTTAGTGTGTCACAATGTTGCTCCCCTTTTACTCTTTGTGTTGTATTTTCATCAGCAAGGCTTTGAATTTACTGTTTTTTTAATTTTAGCAAGTTTTTTTTTTCCCAGTTTGATACAATTGCACGTGTTCTAGATAAGGTATTCATAAATACCCAAAGGTGTTTTGTCATCCTATCTAAATTGGTGACACCTATGTATTGATTCAACACATGTATAAATTGTTTGCAAATAANAGGTGTTTTGTCATCCTATCTAAATTGGTGACACCTATGTATTGATTCAACACATGTATAAATTGTTTGCAAATAATTAAGCACTTATGAAAACTTCACTTGGTTTCTTCTTTCCATTCATTGGATATAATTCTATTACTATGTGTCTAAATTAGGATTTCCATGGGCCTAATGATAGCATCTGTGTGTTAATTAAATGGTAGTGTAAAATTGTTATCAGTGGAATCTTCTGAAAAGAATTTGGTGGGTGTACTGTTATTGTAAAAATAAGAGGAATTCAAACAAAATTACAGTTGAAAGTTACATGCTCAAAACCTGGCATCATTCAGGCATGAGGCATTAATATAAGGATATATCATCCTCCATCAAATGGAATACATTTGCACAATCAAATACGATTACATACTGATGTATAATTTTAAACTATTGCCAAAGCAAGGTCTTCAAGTATTTTAGTGCTGCTCTTAAAAACACTGTTTGTACACTGCTTATCAGGCAACACATTTTTATTTTATGTTTGTACGAGGGTTATTCGGAAAGTAAGGTCCGATTTCTTATAAAACATAAACCATCACAGATTTTTTCAAAAACGTTTTTTTATTTAATTCCTTACATGTTTCTGTATATTTCTACATAGTTTCCATATTTGTTTAAACATTTGTCATAACGTTCTTCAAGCTTTTGTATGCCTAAGTCATAGACGTCTTCCGCCTGTGAAGATAACCAGTATGTAACTGCTTCTTTCACTTCGCCATCTGTGCCAAAGCGCTTGCCNTTAACCTTCAAGCGGGCGCGCGGTCATTTGTAACGGCAGCGGGCGCGCGTAACCGAAAAGACGTATGGGATGAATAAAAGAAATAAAGCACTAATTATTCAATAATTATTTATTTATTTGTACTTAGATATATTATCATTGTTTTTAAAGTCTAATTTTTAAAAAAAAGTAATTAAAATTATGAAAAAGAAACAATTAATTAACTTATTAACATAACTCAAATATTCTTTGGATCCAAACAAAAATTAGGAACACAAAACCCTTTTACATATCTCAGACTAGTATATATACCTAGTGTAATTATAAAAAATACTAAATAAAAATAAATTACAAGTTTAGTTTTCATCAGAATCAGTTTCTTTGTCCATATAACATTGATTGCAAATGAATGTTGTATGACTTCTGCAAATATTTTTCATACATGTCTTACATTGCGTTTTTGATTGCCTCCTCTTTTTGGCTGGACATATTTTACAAGTTGCTCTGCATGTGCCAGAACTAGCTGCTTCTGTATCAGCAGCACCATCCTCCATATTCAGATGCTCTCTTATTTTTTCTTTTAGTTTTCTGGGAAGGCCTACTATCGTTGATCTTCTTTGGACGTACTCTTTTGTCAATTCAGTGCCTAATGCCCGTAAATACTTTCGCCTTTTCCGTAGAGTCACATTATTTGCCCTCAAGATCACCATACTATTTATTCCTGCAATATCCAGAAGACGAAAGAATAGTGTTAGTGGCCATCTATTATTCTTCCTTGAAAGCGAATACATTTTTACTTTTTTATCGACTTCATCGACACCCCCCTTTGTTTTATTGTAAAAAGTAACGATGCTGGGTTTGCGCTTTTCGTTTGTACTTTCATCAATTTCTGCAGCACAATGAAGTGATGATATAAGAACTACAGATCTTTTCTTTTTAGGCACGTAAGATACGAGTGTTGCTGTATCTGAAAATCCAAATTGACTTGAATATTCAGGTTTGTTTTTATCTATAAAGCAAGGAGGTATTTCTTTCTTGTTTTTGCGGATGGTACCCACCACAGAAATCTTATAGTCCTTGGCCAAATCGTTCGTCAGTGGCACACTGGTATACCAATTGTCGACGGTAAGGTTTCTTCCAGTGCCAGAAATTGGTGTAATTAGCCTCTTCACGACGTCTGACGCAGCATTACTCAACTGATATGGGCCTTCAGGCTGCTTGCCAGCATAAAGTTCAATATTTAGGACGTAAAACGTAGCAGCATCTACTAGTGGATATAGTTTGATTCCGTATTTGTCAGGCTTTGATTTCATGTACTGTCGGAAAGGACATTTTCCTCGAAAGCCAACCATCATCTCATCGATTACAACATTCTCTCCCACTGAATATGGCAAAAGACAGTTTTCTGTAAACATATCTAAAACTTCTCTTATTGGCGCAGCTTTGTCTAGAGTACGGCGAGCTTGTCGCGTAGTAGCATCATCGAACCGCAATGAATTTAGTAGAAATTTTACTCTTTTCACTGACATAATAGTAGGAAAAATAGGTATACCTGTCCCATCACTTGCATATAAATCTTCTAAATTGGCATGTGATGTCTTCAAGGATCCCGCTATGTACAATAGTCCGAAAAGTGCTCGGATTTCCACCAAATCTGTCGGTTTGCAGTCACGAATTCTGTTATACGATGGCACCCTTTTTTGAATAAATTCGTTGGTATGTCCAACAACTTTTTCAATAATATTCTCTGAAATGAATAAACTCCAGGCTTGCGTAAATGTCGTCACACCCACACCATTCCTACGAATACCTGCATCTTCCGTTAGAATATTTTGAACTTGACGCCTCACTCTGCTATTGTTAGATTTTTGCCACTTCGTTACTTTATCGCGGCCTGAAAAGTAGTTATTTATTTCTGAAAGTGGCAAATCATCCTCTTCTGAGTCCGAGAAGTTTGATTCCTCAGCAGGTAAAGGTTCCTCTGCAACAATGTGGTCGGAAGTTTCAGAGCCTTGGTCGCTAAGCTCCGATTCACTCTCTTCTTCGTCTTCTTTGAGTAATTGCTCGAGTATTGCACTTTGTGATAACCGTCCACGACTCATTTTATATAAAAAAATCCAAGCTTAATTCGATAATACTGAATGATGGCCGCAGAACTACTATGAGCGGAACGAGGGTATGTCGCGTTGAGCGTCGCGCGTAACCTTTTCGATGACTGGCGCGTGTAGTCTTTTCGACGACTGCTTCGGAACTAAAACAATTGCGATCTGTGGCGAGGGGGGAAGTCCCCGAGCGACAGTCTTTTCTTTGTTTTACTCCCAATAACATAGCGACAGGCTACTTGAAGTGAGAAATAAATGTAATAGGTAATAATAGTAATATGAACGAAAATGTACTAAGCGCGGTCGATTCGACTACGCGCGCCCGCTTGAAGGTTAAGCAGCCTGAGAACCCAACATGCACACAGTTTGTGAAAGTGCAAATTTCCAGAGACAATTTTGTGCAAAGTTGTTCTACCCACATTCAGAAATTCCATTGCTAAAGTTGAAATTGTGAATCGCCGATCTTCACAAATATTTTCGTCCACGGCTTGGACCAAATCTTTTGTGATCACTGATGGTCGGCCTGATCCCGGTTCATCATGGATATTTTGCCGTCCATCCTTGAAAGCTCTCACCCACTTATGCACTTTGCGGTCACTCATCGCATTGGGGTCATACACTTAACTTATTCGCCGATAAACTTTCGCTGCTGAAACGTTCCTTGCTGTCAAAAATCGAATCACTGGCCGTATTTCACAGTCGGCGGGCTGATCAATTGTTTTAAATATTTTGAACTGACACTGTAAACAGCACACTGCAACAATACCAATGCAAATGGTGTCGTTTGACGAGCAAGGCATGCCGGGAGTCCGTACGCTTGTGCGTTACAACGTTCGTGCGACATTCAATTAGCTACGGCGATTCGGACCTTACTTTCCGAATAACCCTCGTATTAGTTTACTGCTGCTTTGTGATGTCACGCATGTTACAAATTTCGGTTCTTCTTTCTTGTTTGTTTCACTGCTGCTTTAGTAAGATGTCAGCCCTGACTTTCCCTACCATTTTTATTTGAAAAAATTATTGGATGTCGTTTTGTGATTTTGAATGTTTTCGTTGAGCAACTGACAGGTGATTTAAATCTGAAAAAGAACTATGCTTGTTCCATGCTAATTTTTCTTTGGAAAATAGCACACAAGGCCAACAGAAAAGCTTATTTAAATCAGGATAACTGATAACCATTCAAAACTTTCATACTGCAAAACAGAAAAATATCTCTGTTACACTTCTTTGTGGCTGTTATGCTCTACACCTAAGTCTTCTAATAGCGGTGTTGGCCTATCTCTCTTAACTATTCATAATTTTTCTTGAAGCTATTTCATGGAAAATGATTATTCCAATACCTGTTTAACAGTCATACTTTCTTCCATTGTCAATTTTATATGTGAACAAAAACTTGATTGTAGTTTTTTTTAGAAACCATATCCTTAAGTACAGTTTACAACAATTAAAATTGTTGGGTCTTCAAAAACAATTGAAATTTGTAAAACTAAACATGGTATGTGCTATGGGAAAGGCATCCATCAAAGAAATGCATCACCAACCTGCCTCGTTGGTACCGCTTCCAGGCAGTGGCGATCTGCTGAATGAAAGCATGCAATTCATCCTGTACAGCTGCTCTAACATTGGCTAGTAGCCTTCCCCTCTTGTCTTATTGGCTGTGCACACAGCATGGGTCTTCATTCTGATACTAACTGTGGGCTGCTCTTCGACAGAACGCCCTAGCGCTAGCTCCATCTCTCTCTCTCTCTCTCTCTCTCTCTCTGTCTCTTCCTTCAGTTTGCTTGGTGTTCCTTCCTACCACAGATAGTATTGCAGGCATCTAGTAAACAAACATAACATACAGCTTCTTTTCACCCAATGATATAGAATTTTTCAAATACTAGTAGTCAAACGTATATGGATTTTTTTTTTTTTTTTTTTTTTTTTTTAAGTTTTGTTTTGACACAGCGTGTCAGTTTGCTGTCAGCATTACCAGGCAGTCAAAGGGCTGCAATTTTTTTCAAACCTTTTTTTCAAAAGTGTTGGATTAGCTATGAACTGGCTATAGTTACAGACAACTAATTGAAACCTCCTACCTCAAAATGTTGGTTTATTTTGTTACTCCATCAATTTGAGTATCTTTAATATTTTAATACTGTTTAAATGTGCTTCGGCTAAGGCATTGTGATGAAAAGAACAGAAAGGTGATGGAAGAATTATTATTAAAATAATACAGTTGCACTTGAAATTGAAGAAGCTTTTGAGACAAATTGTGTACATGCAACAGTTATTTGGTAAAATGTATATTGTTTGCCAAAAGTTTGCCACTAAATTATTGAGCCTTTTGTACATATCCCTTTTTCCATAAACAAATATTTTGTGTCTCCAGGAGTCTTGGTCGACTTCATTTCGATTCCTGTGACAGTTGGGTTCACTTCAGCAACTTCTGTCATCATTGCCTGCTCACAGCTGAAAGGTCTCTTGGGACTGAAGATCTCAGCATCAGGGTTCATTGAGACTATCACCAAAGTGTCCATGCACATCGGAGAGACGCGGCTTGGAGATACAGTGCTTGGCATGGTCTGCATTGTGGTGCTTCTGTTGCTCAGGGTAAATTATTAACAATTTTCATATATCCTGTCCTTAATGTGCATAGACTAACATCACATGTAAAAAAATAATGACTTCATCTTTACTGTTTGTATCAAGCATTTTAGTCACATATTGGTGATTTAGTGACTTCTGAATTGAGGAATAAATAAGTAATGTAACTACCGTTGAGAAAAACAAGCATATAGTCCATCATAAATAGTGTATTGCAGTGCTAGTTTTTGTAGAAAAGTCCTTATAGGTGGTTCACGATAAAAAAATGAGCACTCTTGAAATGAACCTATGAAAAAAATCACTGCCTGTAACTGCATATATTTTAACGTAAGTAATGACTGCAGTACTAATAGTTAAGTTGGCAGTGAAGTACAGGAAGTAGTTAATTTTTTAACTTCTTACTAGTAATAAAATTAACAATTTTTGTTACCTGCAATTCAGTTTATTTTAGTTGCATGCAAATAAGAATAAAATTTGGCCTGATAGTAACACGGTTATGTTTCTAACTCTTTCAAATCGTCACCTGGCTGACGCAACTTTCAAGTTAACTGGTTTCAACACCGTATTATATACAATATTTTGTGATGGTTTTTTTTTTTATGAGTTGATGTGAAATGTTTTGTAATGTATTACTTACAGTCATACTAATGCAGTTATACTTTTTTTAAATTCACATTTTTGTTTTGTTTGTTATTTTAACTTTATTCATAGATAATGTACAGCTCTCATTTTACTCAACATGAAATCTAATATGGTCAAAAGTTGTATTTTATTGATGTACATTTCAAAACCCTCATCTACTAAAATCCTGCATGTATGAAAATTTTTTTACAGTCTCCCTGAAAAACGGTAGATAGGGAGTTCACTGTATTTAGTAATGGGAAAACATTGCACTAGTTTTCTAGCAATTGCATCAATGCAGAGAACGGAATACGGCCTAAATTTTCATACGTGTACAATCAAGATTGTACAGTTGACAGCACTGCTTCACTTCACTGTAGTATTAGTGGGGCCCCACTTTTATGGGAAATAAAATGAGTTGATTTCATCATTAAATTTCACCTTTTCTTAAAAAATATATTTTCATTTCGTCAAATAAATTTTATAGCAAAAAGAAAATGCATGTATTATTATTAGAACATGAATCTGTTGTTTTTGTAACAATTTCACTCAAACTAAATTGAATTTGTTATTCATTCTTTTAATCAGTACATATTTAAGTAGAAAACATAAAAAAATATTTAACAATAAGAATGTGAAAGTACGACCGTACGAGAGCACCCTAGTCATGTAACACACATTGTCACACCACAGTAAGTTTTGTGCAATAAATCTTGTATTTTATGAAGACATTTAAAACTGCCCAAGAACATTCACTAGCTTTTGAGTTTTAAAAGATTTTTACATCACCTACACACTGCTTTTGTTCATTTGTAGGTAACGCTTTAATTATATCCCGTTCAGTTCAATATTACTCCAACACTAATCCACAACCTAACTACAAAATATTAGTAAATATTTTATTATTGATAAAATAAAAATACTTCTTAAATAATAAAAATGTTTTACAAAGAAGTGGCAGAAACCTATTTGTTTTGGTTTTCTTGGCAATATAAATATTTCATAAATTTGCTTCCAATGCAGTTATCTTTTTATTTTTTATGTCCTCCACTATCACTAAATCACTGTGCATACAGCACGGCAGTGTTTAAGCACGTTTCTTTTCCCGCCCATTCAATTTTTACATCACAGTTTTGCACTTTGGTCAGTTTATTAAACAAAAAAAAAAACCTTCACTTTCAAACTATTGGGCACAATCTACAACAGTAAATATTTTTTGTCAATTTTAACTGGTTTTGTGACATAAGCAGCCGACTACAATCACCACCCTCGGTAAATAGTTGCAAATGCTATATTTGCTAATTTTCAAGAACTTTACCACAAAGCACAGAAGATGAGTAAAGTCGGTGGTGTTTACAAATATAACGCAAATGTTTACTGCGTAATTATTACAGTCCCCAAATAAAATATTAATCTGTGTTTTGTAAATGTACTATTTATTTTCGTCAAATTACCAACATTTTTGGTTAGAGATGCTAGTTTATAAATAAAATACACGTAGGTTTGATTTTGCCCATGAACAAGCGCCATAGCGGCTGTTTGATATATATTGAATCGTACGTGCAACGATAATCTTTTGACATTGCTACCAATCAATTTATGAATCATTCTCATGACGTGCAATTTCGTTCGGATTTTATTGTCAACCACGTCATCACCACGCACATAGTTTTGTTATCCGCACATATGTGAAGTAAATTATAGATAATGCTGTATAACAAATGGAAAATTGTAAAACTTAATCTTTATATGAGTTTTCACGGTTAAAGCAGCTCACACTATGGTTTTAGTTACACTTAAACAAGCAATTTCATTGATGTTTTGCGAATATGGGAATTGTTACAGCGATTCGGCTCTATATANCGTGCAACGATGATAACCTTTTGACCTTTCGAGAATTTATGAATTGTTCTCGTGACGTAAAATTTTGTTACGTTTTTATAGGAAACGACGTCATCACCACACAATAGTTTTGTTATCCGCACATACGTGAAGTAAATGACAAATAATGCTGCATAACAAAAGGAAAATTGTAAAACTTGATGAGCCACGTGCCACATCATTCTCTCATCTAGTCTTGCCACAGCCACGGCCCCCCTCCTAAGAGAAGTCGTTCGAGTTTTGCAATTGGAGTAATTATTATAGACTTTTGCAAATAAACATAATTTATCAGTATTTTGCGTTATTTCGCAGTTCGCGAGACGAGAATTTCTAGGCCCGTAAGTATAAGACATGGCTTTGGCATTTTGCCGCTAAGCCAGAATTGTTACTCTGATTTTATAACTGAGAAGATCATAGGTTTCCAATTGCCAACAGGCCTGGCTACGGCCGTTCAGGAAATATTTATTAGAGAGGTATAGTGTCACAAAGCAAAGCCTCCTAAACAGTAATGTCTAATGGATAGGTCCCGAACAATTGAAAGATAATCACCATAAGGAAAAAAACTTGTAACCCTACAGCCAGAAAATATATACTATGATGCAACACATTTATTAACTGAAAATAGTTAGTTCACTACTCAAGTGGGAGGTGCTATCACTACACTCTGTGCTACTTGTGTTGCAAATTGTTGAAGAAGTAAAATTAATAATTTTTGAATTCAAAACAGATTTTACTAAAACAATTAACATTTCAAACTTTAAAAAATATCTATTTCTGATACTTAAAAAATTATCAGTATTGGAAAATATCTTAAAAAATATATTGGTTTGAAATATTGATATATTATTGAAAAAAATAGTCATTTTGCTACATCAAGTTTTTTTTTCAACATCCGTACAGCAGAGAAACTGTGCGTAGGCTTGTAGTGACTTAAACAGAGCTCGAACTGTGCGTCTAATAAATGTTCTGGTTGTGGTGTTGTCTGAATATTTTACCAGCAGTTATTAATTATTCTTGTACTTGCTTTCATTAAGTATAGTTGATTGTAGATGACTTTTCAGTGTCTCTTCAGTGAAACGTAATATCGGTACACCGCTTCGTAAAATAGCCTGATACCGCCATTCAAGTACTGCAAGTATTTACGTTCCCCATTTTAAATTGGCTTGTTTTGGGTAGCATAAATGTTTCTGCAAATACATTATTTTGTATCAATGGCAGAAAAACATTATTTTTGAGAAGTAATCAACCTCAGATTTTCAACGACACATATTCAGGAGATAATAGTATTACAAACAGTAAGTTTGTGTGTTTAATAGAAAATAAGAGTATGAAGTTAACNTGTGTGTTTAATAGAAAATAAGAGTATGAAGTTAACGTAGCTAAAAATGTTTTTCCGAGTTTACTTGCATCTGTATGAACAGTCACATATTTATCACATTTTATTCTTTCGACAAAGTTAAAGCTTTCCCAAGTCTTTATAATTTTAATGTTATTTCTGTACAACCAAAATTTTCCACTGCTCTATCAAAATAAAATGCAATTTTAAAGTGATAAGTGCCTTGTAAGAGAAAAACCAAAAACCAATGCCGTCTCATGAAAGACGTTCAATTTAAGTCCTCCCTCTTTCTTTCTTTTTTCTTTAGTTATTAGNCGTAGCTAAAAATGTTTTTCCGAGTTTACTTGCATCTGTATGAACAGTCACATATTTATCACATTTTATTCTTTCGGCAAAGTTAAAGCTTTCCCAAGTCTTTATAATTTTAATGTTATTTCTGTACAACCAAAATTTTCCACTGCTCTATCAAAATAAAATGCAATTTTAAAGTGATAAGTGCCTTGTAAGAGAAAAACCAAAAACCAATGCCGTCTCATGAAAGACGTTCAATTTAAGTCCTCCCTCTTTCTTTCTTTTTTTCTTTAGTTATTAGACAAACTAAACACAGCCCCATCTATAATATCCTACATGAGTACTGGATTTAAGTTAGTTAACGTCATCTTTCAGTGCCTGCCAGGAAATAAAACAAAAGTTAAAAGGTGAGAAATAAGTGTGCTTTGGATTTGTAGTATTTGCTTACAATTTTCTTCATTGGCATAACACCTGTGATGAAAACATACATGGCCATGCTACTTATGTTTTACAATTAAGGTAATATTTGTGTTTTGGTGGTAATGTATGATCATATCTGTAGTTCTGAGGAATAATTTTAATCGTAAGACTCCTACATTTTATAATGTTATTTCATGAATGAACAGTGTCTTATTTTCTAGCAAATTACAAACCTAATGTCTAATTGGGCGCAGCTTCTTAGGCCAATTCGCAGCCTCGTTTTCATCCTAATTATGAGGGTAATGTGTGTTCATATCGNAAGAGAAAAACAAAAAACCAATGCCGTCTCATGAAAGACGTTCAATTTAAGTCCTCCCTCTTTCTTTCTTTTTTCTTTAGTTATTAGACAAACTAAACACAGCCCCATCTATAATATCCTACATGAGTACTGGATTTAAGTTAGTTAACGTCATCTTTCAGTGCCTGCCAGGAAATAAAACAAAAGTTAAAAGGTGAGAAATAAGTGTGCTTTGGATTTGTAGTATTTGCTTACAATTTTCTTCATTGGCATAACACCTGTGATGAAAACATACATGGCCATGCTACTTATGTTTTACAATTAAGGTAATATTTGTGTTTTGGTGGTAATGTATGATCATATCTGTAGTTCTGAGGAATAATTTTAATCGTAACACTCCTACATTTTAAAATGTTATTTCATGAATGAACAATGTCTTATTTTCTAGCAAATTACAAACCTAATGTCTAATTGGGCGCAGCTTCTTAGGCCAATTCGCAGCCTCGTTTTCATCCTAATTATGAGGGTAATGTGTGTTCATATCTCCAGTTCTGAGGAATAATTTTAATCAGAACTCTATACTACATTTTAAAATATTATTTTTTGAATGAATGTCATATTTTCTAGCAAACTGCAAACAAACGTCTGCTCTGCTACATTGTAGGCCAAGTCGCTGCCCTGTTTTTATGCTAATTTTGATGCTAGTATGTTTTCATGTCAGCAGTTTTGAGGCTCTCCTGGATTATAAATACTGATTTACTCTTCCTCTAACAGATGAAGGAAAATAATCCTAATTTCCCTTCCCGCTCTTGCTGTGTCATGGAAATTTTTTAGCTTCTGATTTTTGTTTATGGAAGACGTTTAATGCCACCTTCGTGGCTACCTATGCTAGAATATTGGTTTCTTAGTATTGAATTGTTGTGAAAGAGCAAAGAAAAAGCAAATTATTATATAATATTTTATTTGTAATGCCGTACAAATATATTACTTCTCGTGTTGTCCTAGTAACCTTTATGTATGGAAATAAAACTGTATCTGGATATGAATTTGTAATTAATCTATGTCTTCACAGTTGCGTCAAAGAAAGACAGTCTTTATTTCTCCTTTCAGCAGTTCAGGCCAGTGTTTTTATTATGCTGCCTCACAAAGGGCAACTCTGGAGCGTATAACTTGACGTGTGATGCGTATATGTATATATATGTGTGTGTATATATATATACACACACATACATACGTGCACACACACACATACATATGCACACACACACATACATACACACACACACACATACATACGCACACACACATGACTTTGCCTTATCTTCATGTGTCATCACGTTGCCCCTAGGCAAGGAGCACCCACGGACAAGTCAGCCAATGTAGTTTTCACCATCATATCAGATGTCGCGCTACTCCCCACGTGTGATAGAAGCCAGGCAAGTGGCCCAGCACTGCACCTGAGCTCGCGCAGCCAACACAACCTCGCATAGCAGAGCCTGCTTCCGCCACAGCCCGAGAGATGGCACCAGAGTACGGCTCCGCTTACGGAGGGAGAAGCTACCCTGGCCATCCCCAAGAGCATGTTGATATACGTCCCTACACCGCCACAGAATGGTAGTTCATTCTCCGCAGCTCGCTCCACTACCTCGTGTGCTGGATCTCTCTGCATACAGTAGGACCACCGCTAATTACCAGACATCTTCAAGACCTTCACCAGCAACCCTCAAAGAAGTCTTCATCCCCTTTGACAATCACTACCCTTCTGGTAGTGACACCTGAGTTCCTTCTGGACAATAGCATCGAGTTTGTTAGGGTAATTTAGTATTATAGCTACCTAGCCACATCTGCACTTATCTAGTTTAGACCCAAGTCCCCTTCGCCTGGTATTCTCGTAGTCTAGTAGGACAGCGGCTGTGGGTTAGGTATGGCAAGGTACCAGGTGTACACGTACGGTAGAGCCACTACCATTAGGAACTTAATCCACAAGGCGGCTGGTCAGCCAGCCTAGCCAATTCACTCCGTTCCACTACGCTGTACTGTCGCTGGAAGAAGTGATAATATTGGTTCTGGAGGTCTGCCCCCCTTTTGGACCACACCCACGCCGCTGTTGGACATCCAGGGTAAACCCACCGCTCTAACCACTGTATTGTACTGTCGCCGGTTGGAGTAATCTGGTATGACTCTGGTTGGCTCGGCCACGGCTGGCTTTACACCTAGCTAGAGATCCTTGTCGCCTGCTCTTTCCTAGCATGGCTGACCTTAGTACCTTCCATTATGTCATACACCTTTAGGAGTGGTGCAAAGTGGCGAGCTAGGAAGGCAGCTACTGCCCCGAGTTCAACTTAGCTGTAACCCAGCGCCAACTGCCCTCTGCAGTCTAACCCCCACTGGAACGAGCTCAAGCCGCCCGACAACTGGAGAGGTCTCATCTCCCAGTCCCTCCACACTCCCTATTTCAACCACCCTAAAAGACCGCCAGCGAGCCACATCAAGGCTTGTTTCTGACCGACATATGAAATCTTGCCCAACTGTGACGTCATCAGTTACCCTACGTCACGCGTCCAGAGGTTTCGTGGCGCCCAATGTGGGGCCACAGTGCTATATTTATAAGNATCATCAGTTACCCTACGTCACGCGTCCAGAGGTTTCGTGGCGCCCAATGTGGGGCCACAGTGCTATATTTATAAGTTAACTCAGCAAAACCCGGCCAGCACAACCCGAAGAAACAATTAAACTACCCGGGAGTTAAAGCAAAAACCAGCCAGACTTTAGGAAGTCTGTAAACACCCGTGGCGCTCAATCATAACTAGCCAAGATGTCCGAATTCAATTTGAGCGTTGCTGACCAAGGCGAAACCACCACCACACTGAGAGCCGCCATTGTCAATTCAACCGAGAGGTGTAATATACCCACATGCCCTGGAGAGGGTGTTAACTTCATTAGTTGGACACATTGCCAGAACAAATTCCACCACCTATGTCTGGGGTGGAATGACAAACCCTGTTACACTGACAGGCTGGAATACCTCTGTAATGAATGTTGGACCCGCCAGACTGCCTACTGCAGCTGGCTTACCTAGGCTGGACAGGGAATTAACATGGTAAAATGTATTGTATATGCACAGACGTTTCATCATGTAAGTATAGGCTGGCCAGATGAAAGCATCACAAGATTGGGCTTGGTATACAGGTGTGAGGTTTGCAGACACGTGGAAGAATACAAACCAGGTAATCCTGGCACTCACCGCAGCAAGACGGGCCACAATTACCAGAGTTTGCGGATAGACCCGGTAGCATTTACCCAAGAATGCGAGCGGGAATTTAACGAAAATGAAGTCCCTGTTAAACAATGGGTTATTAAAACCCATCTACAATTGAAAGGAAAAGCGCTAGACTGGTGGCACAAGTACAAAGAATTCATTACTAAATAAGGGCAACTTTGTTCGCACCTAGCCACCCAGTTCTTGGGCGAAGAAGTTCTGACACACTTAACTACCGAGTTCCACAGTCGAACCCAGACCGCCGAGGAAGAGGCTGAAATCTTCCTCCAAAGGAAGGTGCAGATGTATCACGGATTTTACTCAAAGGGGACACGGAAAGTTGTGTACGCAATGTTACATGTATGCTGGTCCCAAAATTATGCAGTCTTCTTCAACTTCCCAGGCCACACACAATCCGTAGATGAATTAGTTGAGAGAGCTTGCAAGACCGAGCAAATCTTCACGATGCAAGCCATTCTAGACAAAACATGCAGCAGTAAGAGGCAGGTCATTAAGCCACTAGAGCCAAAAGGGAACCCTCCCATGACGCTTCCTTAGTGCTGGTTCTGTCCGGAATGGCACTTTAACCGGGACTGCCCGGTCAAGCAGGCTAGCCGAGGGCGAGCGGGGGAAGGGGAACACCAGGTGCATCTGAACCCCTGCAGCGAGAGACTGAAGTTAAAAGACCCAGCCATGCGGGAAACGTCTGAACCAGGGTGCGAAGCGGGCCACCACCACCGGGAAACACGAGTCCGTCTACATACAAACACCAGCCGAAGAATTCGACCTACCTGAAGCCCTTCATATAGAAGTCAGATCAATGGATGTCGGGCACTCACCCTTTTAGACTCCGCCATTACTGGGAATTTTGTGCGAAGTAATATGCTCACCCCTGCAAAACGAGCTTCACTTTGCCCACAAACTTGCCTAGTGCATATGACACAGCATGACCGGACCCTTTAGGTCAACGGCCGAACTACTCTGACAGTAGGGATATACTGTCACGTAAACCAAACAGAATTCTTAGTCTCACCCGATATTACAGAGGAGGTAATCTTGGAGCAACCATGGCTGCACCAACAACAGTGCATTATGGATCACGGTCAGCAACGTATCTATATCTGAGATAAGCACCGGGTGACCGTCAACTGGGAGCACATCCTGGACGAGGCAATCCCACCCCTGATTGCAGCCGAAGAAATTAACTACCAGCTAGCAGAACTAGAATTTGCCCAGCTTCGGCTAATACTTGACGACCATGCTAGAGCCTTCGGCCTAGGGTAATCACTACACCAGACACGTAGCATTCAGCACGAGATCTGGCCCACCATTCACATGCCTATTTATAACAGACCCTACCGTGTGTCTGCCCGGAGGCGACACCTTGTTGTGACGCAAGTCCATGCAATGAAGGAGCAGGGGATTGTGGAACCATCAGACTCACCTTTCAATTCCTGGGTAGTTTAGTCCCGAAGAAGGATGGGCAGCTAAGATTCTGTGTGAATTACAAAGACCTAAATGACGTCACACATCCCATCGCATCGACGGCCATTAACCTAACCCACACTCTCCGGGATATAGGAGAAGCGAAAATCTTNACGTCACACATCCCATCGCATCGACGGCCATTAACCTAACCCACACTCTCCGGGATATAGGAGAAGCGAAAATCTTCCATATCCCAGATATGCAGTTGGTGTACTGACAGATTATTTAATACATTCTGACAGCAGAAAGTACACAGTTTTTACTACTCCAGAGGGCGAAACCCTGCAATTCAGAGTAATGCCGTTCTAGCTCAAGAATGCCCCTGCCACCTTCCAGGGGCTAATGGCTGCGAGGTCCTTACGGGTTTTATAGGTGAGTTTTGCTTTGCCTTCCTCGACGACATAATTATGTACTTGAAGTCCTGAAAAGAGCACTACGGACACCTCAAGAGAGTACTAGAGAGACTCGAATTGCATGGTGTAACCTGTAAGCTTTCCAAAAGCCATTTTGGAAAGACCACCATTGACTACTTGGAGCACATAGTCTCACTCGAGGGGAACTACCCCCAGGCCGCCTCGATACGAGCCATAGAGGAGGCAGAAGAACCCACCAACAAGAAACAACTACGTCGCTTCTGGTGTCTGTGTAACTGGTTACGCGACTAGGTACCACACATAGCCTGACAAATGGCACCCCTCAACCCCCTACTAGAGAAGGAAACACGGAGGTGGGGGACGAACACCGCAACACATTTTTCGACCTGAAGCGAAGCTTCCAGAACATTGAGTAACTCCACAGACCACAAGGAGATAGCCCCCTCATATTGCAGACTGAACCAAGAGGACCACACCGGGCAACCCCAAGTCATTGCCTATGCCAGCACCTGTCTGAATGCCACTGAACAAAGATACCACATTAACAAACAGGAATGTCTCGCCGTGATCTGGGCAGTGAGAAAAAACCGATACCACCTAGAAGGAAGACACTTCATACTCCACACTTTCAGCAAGGCCCTCTAATGTTTCCAAACCATGTCATGTTCTTGTGTTCACAAAAAGAATATTTTTGATAACGTAAAACTCAGGATTCTAAATATGATGGATTTTTACACTGGATGTAAATTTTTAACAATACATTTATTTTAAGCAGCATTTTCATTAGTTTACATTATTGCCTCCCCAAAATAAACCTTGAACCACACCTTTTATAAATTATACTTTCTTGGCCAGGATCTAGAATGAGTAAAGCGGTGTCACCTGCTGCATGTTTGAACAGGAACCATGGAAGCAGGAAACTACTTTCTCTTTGGGGTGTGAAGGTACACCAAACCATTTTCGGAACAATTTCCTCAACCTGGTTGCCATCTACTGCACCTGCAGCTAACTGTTAATCTGCATACTGTAGTTGGAAAATGTATAACTTGCANCAACCTGGTTGCCATCTACTGCACCTGCAGCTAACTGTTAATCTGCATACTGTAGTTGGAAAATGTATAACTTGCAGTATCGTATCATATTGAAACTTCTAATTCCACTTTTGTGTAATTAAATGTAGCAAAGTATTTCTATGAAGCATTGCCGATGAACGGATTGTCAGAATAGGAAATGTTGTGTAAATATTGATTTTTACTATGTAAACTTTATTTCTAGTTACCTTTTAAGCATTAGCAGCTGATGTTAACCACTGATTTATGATGGACATCAGGTTGTTACTAATGATAGAGAGCAGATAAGATTAATGTTTGTTGCTCGGTGATATCTTCTAATCCAATTTTTCATGTAACTATGTTTGTTCTACAGAAATTGAAGGATGTAAAGTTCGGCAGCAAGGAAAACAAGCCCACCAAGCGACAGAGGGTGATAATGAAGATGTTGTGGCTGCTTTCTACATCTCGCAATGCTCTAGTAGTTGTAACTTGCTCCATAATTGCCTTTGTGCTCTATAATCCAGAGCAAGAGCAGGTATTTCTCCTCACTGGTGAGTTGACAGCTTAGTACTACAATGATACCTCATATCCGTTTAATTTTCTTTACAGTGCATAACAAAGAAAGAGACTGCTGAATTGTGTTTAATTTGAAAGGTGTTACATTTCAAAATACACTATTTATTCAATGTTGGTCCCTCAGTTTTAATTGAACTCATTTCTGAGTTTTAAATCTAGTTACCATTTTTACAATTAAAAAACTCTAAGATATTTTTTAATATATTTATATTGTGTTTTTGTAGTTGTAAACCTGAACTGTATCCATTTTATCTATCTTTAGGATTGTTCCTAGAAGGACACCTACCAGTATTTTAAGGATACAGTAGAAGCCGACTGATACGACCCCTCGCAGTTTCCAGGAATAGGGTTGTGAGTGAGGGGTGGTTGAACTATGTACGTAAATGCTTTGGGAAATTTTTTACCCCTCCCCTGACCACTGTATATCCAAATTTGTCTCTGGTATGAAAATGACAAGTTCCTTAGTTAATTATAAATTTATTTTAATAGGCAAATGTCTTAATGAAAAAGATGATACACCCTGGAAGGACATATTTGGCCTCTCCTTGTCGCCAAAAATGTTGACAAATATTGAGCAACACATAACTTTTACTAAGCACGGAAGTCCATTTTCAATGTTTTCTTACTGGAAACTCAGAAGATTTTTTAATCAAAATATTAATTTAATTCAATATAAAAATAATAACCCTAGAAGGTATATTGCATGTCCTCTTGTCAGAAATGTTTACCGCTGAGCGAAGCATAAATNCTTGTCAGAAATGTTTACCGCTGAGCGAAGCATAAATTTTAAGGAGTGCTAAGCCCATTTTCACTTGCATCTTGTTGGAAAATCAGAGGATTTGTTATTAAAATGTTAATTTATATCAATAGACACAACTTTTCTAATAACATATGAAGTAAGGGCATACATTGGCTACAAAAAGTATTGGTCTGACTACAGTTGGAAGTGTGCGGGCAGAGATTTGGAAGGAAATGTAATAAAGGTATATACTATCCTTTTAGATTATTTACTAACTAGCTTTTACCCACGGTTTCGCTTGCGTGGTTATTGTAACAAACTTATAGGGAGAAATAACTGTATTTGTTAGTAGACAGACACTGATCATAAACACAGAACAGAACACTAACAATGTCATTCTTTGGNAGAAATAACTGTATTTGTTAGTAGACAGACACTGATCATAAACACAGAACAGAACACTAACAATGTCATTCTTTGGTGCCAGAATTGCTCTTTTACATAGCCACTGGTCATCATTTATATTTCTTTGTAGATCTGGGTAAACGCTAGTAATCGGTTCCGTATCACTGCACCAAATTACTGAAATCCNTCATTTATATTTCTTTGTAGATCTGGGTAAACGCTAGTAATCGGTTCCGTATCACTGCACCAAATTACTGAAATCCTCCGTTAGTGACACAGCCCTTGGCATCTGTTTCTAACCGCCCTTCCCCAATTTTTAATAGTGTATCAGAATAATGTCCTGCATCAACGTCATTGTAGAGGTGCTCTCTCATGTTTGTGGTAAAGCTGAATTTCTTGACATTTGCCCATAAGCTTGACAACTTGAGGCATGCTTTGATTTCATCTGCTGGTGTGCCCCTCTGAATCACCGGTAGAGTTTGGTGGAAGTCACCAGCCAGTAATACAACCACTCCTCCCATAATGTCTCTATTTTTTGTATATCCTGTAGAGTTTGGTTTAGGGCCTCTATCGCTTTTTTTGTGTGACATTGTGCTTTCGTCCCGCACTAACAACTTACATTGACGCAGCATTGCACCCCGAGCGCTATTTTTACTAAAAACATTTCCTGAGGGAATGAGATATTTTTTCGGNTACATTGACGCAGCATTGCACCCCGAGCGCTATTTTTACTAAAAACATTTCCTGAGGGAATGAGATATTTTTTCGGGATAAAAAGTAGCCTATGTCACTTCCCCGCACTCCAACTATCTCTGTGCAAAAAATCACATTGATATGTTGCTCCATTGCGACGTGAAAGGACAAACAAACAAACAAACAAACACACTTTTGCATTTATAATATTAGTTATGATTCATTTGTCATATAATATATGAAAGTGAATTCCATTTCTTTCCTAACAGAATCAAAATTGCAAATGAAAGCAATTATGTCCATTTGACCACAAATAAGTACGTATTGGTCTGAAATAAAGTAAAGAAGGCATTTTCACGCTCTTTAATACCTCATATGCCCTCCTTTTCTTTTGATAATGTCAGGTAATCTCCTTGGTATCAATCTCACCAAGTTTTCTGTAGTTTCGCTCAATATTTTATACCTTTCAGTTCTAAGGGCATTCTTCAGGTCATATATTTTAGACATCTCATGTTTTCCCACATTTTGGTCTAGTTTGTGCCATAAATTCTGAATAGGGTTGATATCGGGAGATTGTGGCTGTGTCACCATCCAATGTTGGGTTATTGTAAAACAACCACAGCTTGTGTTCAAGGTTATGTGCTTAGGCTAGTTGTTTTAAGTGAAGATGTAATCTATAGAGGAGCCCACTTTTTACACTATGGGGAAGATGAGTATTGATAACGTGGTGGCTTCAGTGAAACATAAATCACCCACACTACTTGCACTCATACAACCCCAAACCATCATGGAACCTCCGTGCTTTGGTCAGATTCTTCTCTTAAAGTTCAGAATTCTTCCAAAATATTATAACTCATCCATCTTACCTGAAAATATTAAACTTACTCTCATCATTAAAAATAACTTTCTTCCATTGCTCACACGTATAATTTATATGTGCCCGAGTATAGGCAAGCCTCTTCCTTTTGTTAACCGTACTTATGTAGGGTTTTCTGCAAGGTGTTCTTCCCCTATACATTTTGTATGGTTTGAACTGATTCTTATATTCCTAGATCATTTTCCATCTCTACTCTCATCTTTGGTGATCTCAGTTAGGGTTTCTGGCTACTTTTTGTACAGTTTGATGCTTGTCTCCGAGACATTTTCAAAGGGAGACCTCTTCTTGGTGCATTTTGCATTGTTTTTGTTTTTGTGAACTTGTACACAATATTTTTGACAGTAGTAATAAGTCTTCCAATATTTTCATTTATGTTCGAATCACTTTCCCTTGCTAAATAAATGCACCACAATTCTCTGTTCTTTGGTTGATTCTTTAGATTTGGATCCCATAGCTGCTTTTAGACACAAACTGTTCCTAAGCACAGCACTGGCTGGTATGCACATACAGAGTGAAAGCTGAGGACAGGTTTGTCTTATGGAGCATGGGTTAATGGCAATGTGTTTACGAGACCAATACTTGCTTGGCGTCAAGTGCCGCATGTCTGTCTACATTATTGATCTGTTTTAAAACAAAATGTTACTGACTTAATTCTTTTGGGTTTATAGGAAATGTACATGTAACAGTGTTCAAATGAAATAATGTACTTTAATATACTGTAATGTTGTTTTGCTATACAGTGGAACCCTCTTATAAGGTTCTTCAGGGGTCCACAAGAAAGTGACACTATAAGCAGGAAAACCTTATAAGAGGGAAACACAAAAATTCAAGAATCTGGACACCAAAAGATATAAAATTATGCACCGTAATAAACACACAACTTTACATAATGAACAAAACAAATATTTCTTTTAAATACATAATCTTTTAAGAAATTTTATCTCCTGGTTGCAAAATCATAAAATAAGTATACGAGCAAAAGATTACTGTACATGCAAAACAAGCACAATTGTTCGTGGCAGTTTGTCTCCTGGTTGCATCAATGATTCGATTCAGAGTAGTCACTGGGATTTCCAAATTCCGAGGAATTGCTGTGCGTGTTCTACCCGGATTACGGTCCACGTGCTTGATTAAGATTAACTTTTCAGCTAATGAAAATGTTTGTTTTTTCTTAGAGGCACTCATTTTAATTTTTCACTAAAACTGTTTCAAGGATGAATTAATTTTCACTACATAAATATTAACTGGGCATGTGCAAAGGTCGTTTTTTAAATGTGAAGCGAAGTCGAAGCGAAGCTTGCATTATGCGAAGGAATTTCGAAGAACAATCGGAGCTGAAGGATTAAAAAATATATATAATAGGCTACAGTTTTCAAGTATATTCAACTCGTTTGTACTGTTACTGCCAAAAAAATGTATGCCTACTAGACACTGAGCATAGGAATAAAACATATCCTAATCTTGTACTGCTGAAAAACTGAAATATCAAAATCTGTAAGAAAGTAATCATTATACATTTGGATACCTACAAACTTTTTAAAAACTATCATACTCCATATATCCAGTCCCTTTTGGCACCACCACCGCACAGTGATGTCAATGGATGCCTATCAACATTTGACCTCTTCCCTTTCCTCCTTCAAGGACCCTTGTCAATGTCAGGCTAGATAGTAAACTTGCTAGATTGTGGTGGTATTAGGGCCTCAGAGCAAGAGAGTTGAGCCACTTTCACTGCTAACAAAGAAAGTGTGAAGTTCTTCCAAAAAGACTATCAGCTGTGGTGTGGTACATACAGCTGCCCGACTCCCCCCTCCCCCCCTGCCGGGCTCGTGATAATTTATGACATTGTTACACATGTCAAAATTAGAAAGCCACAGAAACATTAATTTTTCGAGACAGAAAATCCACACTGTATTTGTGTTATGTTAGGGTCTGTCACCCTCCTATTAAACAGCCTTCCACTGGTGTGTGCAAGGCATGAGTCTTGTAGGCCTAACAAAGCGGGGGGGGGGGGGGAGAAAAGACAAGGAAAGCGGGCTGGGACATCTACCTGGAACACGGCACCACGGGCCACTGCCATGAAGAGGAGGGGGAGGGGCGACAACCTCCGGGCGGCAAAACCACAGCTGCAGCTCCAGACATGCCTACCTGCCCCAGGCGGCTGTAAAAACATTCACTCCTCCCCTTTGCAGGCCGACTGACCCTCGTCAATGTCAAGCTGGTAGATTATCTCAGCAGGGTGGAGCTTGGGATAAAAACTACAACTTTGTCTGAAAAGCAGTGTAAGTTGAGCATCTTTTCCATTGAAGTTTTCCTTTCCCAGTGTGCTTCCTTCACAATGTGCATTATTCGCGGGAAAATGAAAACCTTATTTCCGGGAATGTTTGTTATTGTTCTTATGGAGAAACATTCGGGACTAGAAAAATCGTGCATTATAGGCGGGAAAACCTTTTAAACGGGAACCTTATAAGTGGGTTCTACTGTATTACCTTTATACCACATCTGTCTTCAGGCCAATATTTTTTGTGGCCACTGTGTATGATGCCCATTTGTCGCCAGATAATGTGTAAGCACCGTGCCTCCCTTTGTCGTCAAATAATTTGTAAGCACCGTGCATCCATTTTTCACCAAATAATGTGTAAGCACTGTGCCTCCCTTTGTTGCCAAAACATGTGTAAGCACCGTGCCTAAGCATAGCATTACTTGCTGCAAGCTTGAGTGGAATTTTACGGGAAAACTAGGGGATGTGGTTTTGAATTACATATTAATTATTGAAGGTCATAAAAAAATAACTCTTAATGACCATATTTATTTGTTGTTGTCTCGTAAAAACTCCCTTTTTTAAAATAAAATATAAATCACTTCAAAAAACAGATGTCTATCAAAAATGACAGTCACCGCCATTAGCCATTATTGCTATGGTACAAAGGTACATCTGGCTTCGAGGATGGCTTTGGATGCTCTGTTTGGCTGTTTTTGGCATGACCTGCATGACCTAGTTTCCACCCCTTACATGGTGGGTGAGAAGAGGAATGGTTGCATAGCAACCAGCATGGCATCCTCGCACCGTTCCTCTTGTGGCTAACCAAGTAGGGGTGAAGGGATCCTGTGGAGAGGTTGTCGTGTCTGGATTGGAAGCATGTCCCCATCCCTCTCAATTCACGTACTGTGTGTTATGAAATCAGGCGCTGGTTGGTTGGTCTTAACATCTCTTTGACAGTGAAGTCATTAGAGACAGAAACAGGCACTGCTGTTTTAGCTATCGCGGCCACAGTTTTTGATTACAATCAAACAAGATATACTGAAAAATGTGTGGGTCATCAACATTGGTACATGAAACCAAATAAAAAATGTTACCAAATCATAGTTTAGAAAAAAACTGAGCATAATAAGTAGTCAACAAACAGTAATCAATACCAAGAGAAATAAACAAAAGGACACAAATCAAAGTTGTAATAACAAGAAAACGCAGAAGTTGAGATCTGAGAGTACTCGAAAATCAAGCCCAAGCTGAACACCTGGCAGCGTGAGCTTGGCTGAAAATATTTTTTGAGCTCGAAAAATTTGAGCTTCTATATCAACATCAGGTCATTCAGCTGGCAACTGAAGAGATTATTTTTTATTGTATATGAAAGAAAATAACATATTTATTAATGCAACATAAATATTTAAAGGTAAGGGTATTACGGTAAAAGGATTCCCTATAAGTGGAGATATGAATGCTGATAAACAACAAAATCCACCTAAGATGCAGCACATGAGACAATAGTTTGTTAAATGTTTTCTAACGACATCATTCATTCATGAAACAATGTTAAATATAGGTTAAAAATGTTAAAATTATTCCTCATAACTACATAAAAATGTGATTGCAAATCTGCCTAATATTTGCTAAAAAATTTAATGTTATTCTTTCATGAAACAATATTTTAGAAGGTAGGTATGTTGCTGTTGAAATTATTACTGAGAACTGCAGATATGAAAACAAATTACTGTCAAAATTTGCATAAAAACTTAGTTGGGCACCAGCTTAATATGCGACACCCAACGAGACAGTTTTTAGTAAAACAAGACTTTGTTCACAATTGAAACAGTGTTTTGAAAGGTAGATAGATATGTTCTAGTTAAGATGATTCCTAGAACTAAAGATATTAATACAGATTACTATCAAAATTAGGATAAAAACCGGGCTATGAATCACCGTAAGATGCAGCACCAGATGAGACAGTGTTTACTTGTTGCTAGAAGTAAGACATTAATTCACTAAACAATTTAAAATGTAGGCGTGTTACAGTTAAAGTTATTTCTCGGAACTGCATATATGAACACAGATTATCATCAAAACTTGAAGCTCAGGAACTTTTTCATAGACTCGCTTAGGATCGGCTTGAACTAAAAATACTAGTCTTACAAACCTGTAGACAGAAGGTAGCGTATCTACAAGCAAGCACGCAAGATCACAATGGCAAACCAAGCACGTGACACAACAGTAGTCTGCAATCGGGCTGCACAGAAACACAACTGCCTGGGGGGTGCGGGCAGTGTCAGTGTCAGTGAGTATTGTGTAATGCTGACAGCCAAAGGAGGGGCATATCTACTTGCACTGCTTGCAATACAATGCTCCCCTCGAGAAACACAATATGCAGTGACTAAAAAATGTACAACAAACTTTTTTAACCCAAATTTTTTTACAGTTTCTCAAAATGTTTTGTAAATGAGAGGTGGTTGTAATAAAAGGGGTTGCAAAAATAAGGTTTTTACTGTACTTTCTATGAAGTTTACAACATTTTTAATGTATCCAATCCTGAAAGAAAGATCCTTCAAGGGCTGATCTTGTTTTTTGCATCAATTGTGCTGGACTTTTAGCTGAAAATTTAGACATGATACAGTTCCATTTATCATCTAAATCAGTCTGCAAACTGGTTTGTTGAGGGAGTACAAGAGAATAACCATTTATGGTGGCAATACCTTAACCTTAACAAAGATGATTTAAAACATATTTTTTTTACTACTACTTGTCAGAGAAATGATTTGGACATAAAATTATGTTTTTTTTGTGGAACTTATGAGTTGTTACTTTACATTTAACAATTCAACAAATAAAAAATTCACAGTTTACTACCTCTGTTCACGTAAGTGTGGAGTTCGATGTGGTAATTGAGTGACAGCTTCTTTCAGGTTTAAAGAACATTGCGTTATCACTTCCATCGCCTGTATATAGTGAATTGCTTTTAATTATTTAATACAGTAACACTTTGTCTAATGGTGCAGTGTTGTTTTTATAATATTATAGTCATTCCAATTAATCCAGAAATAGTGTTCTCACTATAGAAAGTTTTTATTTTTGCATGCCTTGGTGACCACCATGATTGATGGTTGCCAAGGTGTTAACCTTCACACGATGATGTTCTAGGTTTGGATCCTGGATAAACCAAAAATGTCACTTTCAGATGTAAGCTTAGGTTATTTTAACGTGTAAGCTGCTCCTTGATTAACTTGCTGACGTATGACAAGGCATTAATAACCTCAGTGTATGTGGAGGTTTATATTTTACTAGATACAGTCCTGTTTTCATGTTACGAATGGATGAAAGAAAGTGTGTTGTATTCATAATTTTAATGCTGTGCACAGGTTATATTTGCTTGTCTTACTAAAGGTTTAATTTTCCATGTTAAGGCTGCTCAAGCTGCAAAAGAATTGTTTTAAATTTGATATGCAAGTTATGCAGCATGACGACCACTGATTACCAGACAGGAGAAAGACCTTACAAAATACCATGAACTGTATTTATTACATTTATTAGCATTTCAACATTTTAAAATTATGCAATACAAAATAAAAGTAGGATTTACTTTTAACGCATGATTTTTTTTATTTATTTGTATATGTGCTTGTTAGGAATAAGTCAAATTTTCAGCAGTAGTAGCCATTCCCAAAAAATAAAATATTTTATGTTCAAAATTTTTTGTGCTGAAAATGAACGGCTTATTTTAGTAGTTTTCAAATAAAAAGGACAAATGTTAACACATTAGTAACGAGCATATTAGAAAACCAAATCTGTCTACTTCACAAATATATTTGACTTATAGCTCTCCGAACTGTCACTTTGAACCAGTATAAGCAGAAAGTAAGGCATGTGTGCGGTCCGCCATGAACAGGCCTGTTTTGCTGAAATGTGTCTAGCGACAGTTGGGGTATATGAAGCAGCTGTCAGTGAGCTGGCGCACCACGCATCATCTCTCTCAACTACATGGTTGTCCTTCAGTCTCTGTCGCATCGTCATGCGTTTTTATAAAACCACTGTTTGCTGGCTGAACGTGGCGTGCGAATAAACAGCAGTATTTTAGTTGTTTTACAGTTTATAGTTTAGGGATTGGTCGAATAACAAAAAATGTTGATTCCGGTTCCGGTGCAGATTATACAATTTAAATATTGGTTCCAGTATTCGGTTCTATTTTGAATACTTGCCTTTTGCTTGCAATGTTATTAAACCAATGCAGGTTAAATTCATTAAATGTTTTATTTAACCTATGGAAGAATTGAACAATAACAAAGTATGAAGATAAGTTTTAATGTATACAGATAAACTTGTTGTATTAAATTTATTTAAGGTTAATAATTATGAAAAAAATGATTCTTGTTTACATTAATATGTAGTGATTGTGATATGTTTGGAAAATATTTTAATTAAATAACTTGGGGCCCTAAAACCAAAACATTGTGGCGTGCTGTATGATAAAGGTAACCTACAAAGGTTAGTTAAAACATCACCAGCTGTAGTGGGCAGTCCGATTCCTTATCTTTTTTTTTGCTTCTTTTATGGTGGCTGGCAGCCCTTTTTTTTTGCATCTTTTATGCAATGACTGCCATTGGGGGTTTTTTTTTTGCAGTGCTGGAATGTGACACCTCAAAAAAAAAAAGTCTCTTACTCCAGGTCTGCGGCCTTCATGCCAAACAAAGAAGACGTGGAAGAATGTATCGATCGGCTAGCAGTGTTGTTTACTGGGGAGGGCTGAGAGATAAAGAGAGAGCGAACAAAGAGGAGTGTTGATGTAAGAGCGAGAGACGAGATAACGGACCTTTCCCCTATACTTCCTTCCAACATCCCCGAATAGTTTAGGGACTACCACTCCATAATTGTTTTTCTGTGTATAGCACGCACCCCAGAAATTTTTTCCTTTATGTTGGGAAAAAAGGGCGCGTTATACATGAGTAAATACCATAGTTATTTTTGTAAAGTTTTGCCATTGCTGTGTAGAACCAAGAACCGAGTAATTGTTGTTAACCTAAAACCGGTTCCGAGTCAAACCTCAAGAACCGAGGAACCGAACCGACCCATCCCTAGTTTATATTTTTACGTGTGTTTTCAATTATTGTATGCTTTAAATATTTGATGCACATGTCTTAAAAACATATAGTGACAGGTAATTTCGGAAAAATAATCAAATACTTATGTTTCCAAAAATATATAAAAGGATAGGAATTCAAGTACTAACAGTCTTACTACTTGTTGACAGGCACGCGCACACAAAGGACGACACATTTTTCTCACGGTTGCATGATCGCAATGTTTTGCTGCCTAGGCCAGCTTCATCAGGCTGTGAGTTGTAGGACACTGCAATATGGTGAAAGAGCGCTGTTGGTAGTAAACCTAGCATCCAGGTGGCAAACTAAGGTGCAGTTGAAAAATTGAAAATTTGTCATTGTAGCTAATGAGTGTGGTTTGGAGCTGTGATTATCTTATGTTGAGGCCTGTTGGCTGCCTGAATTTTGTTATAAAATTGATTAATTTGTTTGTGACATAATTTTAATTAATTTAAATCACAAAATAAACTAATTACATATCCACCTGAAATTTCCAATAATAGCATTTATGAAACAGTATTTAGGTATTAACGTCTGCTGCACATAAAACATTTTTATATCATTACTCTTGTAATTTTTTCTTTTCGTTACAATACTGTATTTCTGAAAAAAGTAGAAACAAATATTTTAATAAATCTTTATTTTATATAAAGTGAAAATTATTATCCACTGATAAAGTAGGCTAACAATAGTAAAATATTCATTCATTATTTCCTTATTCATTGGAGCAAGTTTCTGAATGTTCTCAACGTGTTGTTTACACAGATTCATACAAAACTGCTTGTAAATTGATTTTGAATAATCTATTTGCAGGGATCACAGAACTATAGTCCATTCACGGTTACTGCAAACATTTCTGATGCCCTGCTAAAGTTTTACTTCCAGGATATTCCTCCGCCTCATGCAAACAAAGCTTAAGAGAGTCTAGAAAATTACAAGAAAGGGACAGCGCACCGCATTTGTGCACACTCACTTTAATACTATTCTGTANTTAAGAGAGTCTAGAAAATTACAAGAAAGGGACAGCGCACCGCATTTGTGCACACTCACTTTAATACTATTCTGTATTAGCACTATTTCTTACTAGGTATTACCAACATACCTATTTTCTTCCTATTTTTATTCACATTAATTATTAATTAAATATTATAATTTATTGATGAAAAGTAAGTAAAAGTTCAATTCAACCAAAAATATGGTATTTTTATGTTGACAGAAGTATAACATACTTGTAATTACGTGATGTATTTAGGAAACAAACCAAGTACGTCATCCGTGAGGTGATTTTCCAAATATTTTATTCAAAAAGTGTGAAGAAACCACGAATAGACTGCATATAAACAGAATTCCTCAACCATGTTCTACAAATCAATCTGTCGGAATCGTCTGAACTGAAGGTAACATTTTTTATTGTATGTATTACCATTCAATGTAATGGTATGTTTTGATATAGCTTTTAAATATGCAAAATTAATTTATTATAAGATAAATTATTTATATACTAATAAATTATAATTTTNTTTGCCATTGCTGTGTAGAACCAAGAACCGAGTAATTGTTGTTAACCTAAAACCGGTTCCGAGTCAAACCTCAAGACCCGAGGAACCGAACCGACCCATCCCTAGTTTGTATTTTTACGTGTGTTTTCAATATTTGTATGCTTTAAATATTTGATGCACATGTCTTAAAAACATATAGTGACAGGTAATTTCGGAAAAATAATCAAATACTTATGTTTCCAAAAATATATAAAAGGATAGGAATTCAAGTACTAACAGTCTTACTACTTGTTGGCAGGCACGCACGCAAAGGACGACACATTTTTCTCACGGTTGCATGATCGCAATGTTTTGCTGCCTAGGCCAGCTTCATCAGGCTGTGAGTTGTAGGACACTGCAATATGGTGAAAGAGCGCTGTTGGTAGTAAACCTAGCATCCAGGTGGCAAACTAAGGTGCAGTTGAAAAATTGAAAATTTGTCATTGTAGCTAATGAGTGTGGTTTGGAGCTGTGATTATCTTATGTTGAGGCCTGTTGGCTGCCTGGATTTTGTTATAAAATTGATTAATTTGTTTGTGACATAATTTTAATTAATTTAAATCACAAAATAAACTAATTACATATCCACCTGAAATTTCCAATAATAGCATTTATGAAACAGTATTTAGGTATTAACGTCTGCTGCACATAAAACATTTTTATATCATTACTCTTGTAATTTTTTCTTTTCGTTACAATACTGTATTTCTGAAAAAAGTAGAAACAAATATTTTAATAAATCTTTATTTTATATAAAGTGAAAATTATTATCCACTGATAAAGTAGGCTAACAATAGTAAAATATTCATTCATTATTTCCTTATTCATTGGAGCAAGTTTCTGAATGTCCTCAACGTGTTGTTTACACAGATTCATACAAAACTGCTTGTAAATTGATTTTGAATAATCTATTTGCAGGGATCACAGAACTATAGTCCATTCACGGTTACTGCAAACATTTCTGATGCCCTGCTAAAGTTTTACTTCCAGGATATTCCTCCACCTCATGCAAACAAAGCCTAAGAGAGTCTAGAAAATTACAAGAAAGGGACAGCGCACCGCATTTGTGCACACTCACTTTAATACTATTCTGTATTAGCACTATTTCTTACTAGGTATTACCAACATACCTATTTTCTTCCTATTTTTATTCACATTAATTATTAATTAAATATTATAATTTATTGATGAAAAGTAAGTAAAAGTTCAATTCAACCAAAAATATGGTATTTTTATGTTGACAGAAGTATAACATACTTGTAATTACGTGATGTATTTAGGAAACAAACCAAGTACGTCATCCGTGAGGTGATTTTCCAAATATTTTATTCAAAAAGTGTGAAGAAACCACGAATAGACTGCATATAAACAGAATTCCTCAACCATGTTCTACAAATCAATCTGTCGGAATCGTCTGAACTGAAGGTAACATTTTTTATTGTATGTATTACCATTCAATGTAATGGTATGTTTTGATATAGCTTTTAAATATGCAAAATTAATTTATTATAAGATAAATTATTTATATACTAATAAATTATAATTTTGATTTGGTAACATTATAAAAAAAAATTATTCATTTTTCTGATTTTAAAAGACTTCTTAACTGCATTCATGCAAACCAACAAACCATTTTTGTCGAGGAAGAAATAATACGTAAAAAACTCAAAACAATATAAAATTACATCTTCCGAAAACAGTTCAAAACAGTGCTGATGTTGCGAGTAGGAAGAACCGGTAATGNAAAACAATATAAAATTACATCTTCCGAAAACAGTTCAAAACAGTGCTGATGTTGCGAGTAGGAAGAACCGGTAATGCACTGTGTCCAACCACAAGCAGTCAATAACAAGTAATTTGGAGCCCGTTCGAACAAGGTCTGGTTGTCTTTATAGCCTGTTTGTGATGTAAACCCCATCGGAACAAATATACGAGACATACTGAGATGTTCTATTTTTCAAAGCACATTTCAGGGCTAGAAAAATATCAGTGCTTCATTTTCCTGCAAAGTTGTAGGGATGCATAGGAACAGCAAAGTGTAGTGGAAGGGAGGGAGGGCAAAGGCAGCTGGCTGAGTGCAACCTTGACAACAGCTGACAGCAGGACTGTATTGCTGGCAGTCTGCACTGTCAACCCTGAACGCAAACAGGCCACGGAACATTTCCATAGACTGGAGTTGATCGGTAGTTGTCCACACCACGAAATAACGCTATGGTTTCCAAATAATTATATTAAAAATTACTGAAGATTATAAATAACCTTTTCCTGATTCTTCCTTGAAAATCTCCAAAATCTTACAGGCCAATAAAAATATGTTCAATACTAAGCCGCACGCACCTTCCCCAATTCTGTGGATAACTTCACCAATCAGTCCTCATTGAAATTATTATTTCATTAGGATATTTTCTAAGTTATTTAATTAATAATGAATAGCATTTTATCATTTTCTGCTGCAGTGGCAATATTTCCAAGAGAAGTTCCTGTTGTAGATTCAATTTCTATTTCTTTTTGCAATAAGCAGTAACGTTCTGGTTAATATAACAATTTTCTTGCAGCTATCTGGAGCGTACTTTGTCTAAAATAGTATGAGAACAGACTTTTTGTTGCTCAGGTGATTGAAGACTTTTTATCTCACTTTGCACACGTGAATAACTTTAACCATTTGTATACACCACGTCAATATTGCTTTATCTTTCTTTTATTTTTCCATATAACTACATTGGCACCGCGGTATAACGAGTATGGCCTATAGCATCACGTTTGCTATTGCGATAGTTTTTAAATGCACCATCATTTTCCTTGTAATTTGAAAGGTACCGTTTATAACGCAAATCTGTTAATGAAGCCTTTCGCTATAGCGATATGGACATTTGTAAACTCGTATTTTTTAAATGTTTAAACACATTGTATTGCAAGTGGCATTTACCCACTTGCCACGCGCAAGTCAGCCATTGTTAGTCTGTGTTGCATGGCGACACTCGCGACGGCCGGAGCTTGAGAAGAGGAGCGGGCGGGTGTTGTGAGGGATATGGCAGAGGGTATGATAACAGGGGGGAGAGGTACGAATGGGAGTAGAGCTAGTCTTGACCAAGAAAAGAGGGGTAAGCTAGAAAAAGTTTAGATGATGGGGAGGGGAATGGTGGCGGCAATATGCTAGCCTACCGCTCCTTTTATATTGTTGGGGTAGAAAGACTGCCGCGTGCAAGGTCATCGCATCGCCACGTGCAAGGCGTGTAAGGAGAAAAGCATGATTACGTCTTAACAGTTGCTAGACAATGCTACATTGTTTATGATACAGTAGAACCCTCTTATAAGTTTCCCGTTTAAAGGGTTTTCCCGTCTATAATGCATGATTTTTCTTGTCTAGAATGTTTCTCCATAAGAACAATAGCAAACATTCCCGAAAATAATGTTTTAATTTACCCACGAATAATGCAAACTGTTTCTGATTCAGTAATTTATTTCTCGTCTCCGAGCCATTTCACATAACTTCAATTCACAACTGAAAGTATTTCATTATATATTCACATGATGTGCCTGCATTTTGAAATTTTTCCCGTGGAAGGAAGCATGCTGGGAAAGGAAAAAAAACAATGTAAAAGATGCTCAACTTACACAGTATTTCAAACAAAGTTTGTAGTTTTTATCTCAAGCTCCACCCTGCTGAGATAATCTACCAGCTTGACATTGACGAGGATCCATCCGTCAGCAAGGGGAGGGAGTGAATGTTTTTACAGCCATGGGTGCTTTCCTTTCTCTCTTTCTTTCTCTTCCTCCCTCTCTCTTTTGTTAGGCGAACAAGACGTTATGCCTGACAGACCAGTAGAAGGCTGTTTAATAGGAGGGTGACCGACCATAACACAACACAAATACAGTGTGAATTTTTTGTCTTTCTAATTTTGACATGTGCAACCAGGAAATCAAATTTCATAAAATATTTAGTATTTTAACAAAATAATGGTTTTGTTCATTTTATAAAGTTGTTTGTTTATTATGGTGCATAATTTTATATCTTTTGGTGTCCAGATTCTTGAATTTTTGTGTTTCCCTCATAGTGTTTTCCTGCTTATTGTGTCACTTTCAGTGATGTGCTGGTTTTTTTTTTTTTGCCCATGCTGGAATGTCGACCCTCAAAAAAACGTCGCATCTTCCCTTCTTAACCTGGGAGGTTGGCTATCCTCTGCCTTGAATAGTTCCGTCTTCCTCACCACCCTACCGGAATTCCTAGACACTCATCCGCCCTCCTATTCCTACAGTCAGTTCAGTAGCGGTAGTCACTTAGTCAGCAAGGCATTGTACTCAGTTTGTTGTGAAAGTGTAGTGTGTTTAAAAATGTCTGAGAAACGGAAACGTGTTGTATTGGGACTTTCTCAAAAACTTGAAATTGTAAAACGACTGCGTAAAGAAGAAAGCGCGACGAGTATCGCTCAGCTATAAGGAATCGGGCGGACGACAGCCAATGATATTAAGAAAGATGCAGATAAAATCGAAAGTTATCTTTCAAAAATGCAAACGACAGACGGAGATGTCAAACTAAGAAAAACGATGAAGCCAGCAAAACTGGACCAACTGGATACAGTAATGTATCAGTGGTTCATTCAAGCCCGCAGTCAAGGGATACCAGTTTCTGGACCCATAATAATGGCTAAATCTATCAAGATGAACAAGAAGATTGATGGGGATCCTTCATTTAAGGCTATAATGTATTCACGGTAACTTCAAGATTTTCTGAAGCCCTGCTAAAGATCTACTTTCCAGCCCATTTCGTNCGTGTAAGGAGAAAAGCATGATTACGTCTTAACAGTTGCTAGACAATGCTACATTGTTTATGATACAGTAGAACCTTCTTATAAGTTTCCCGTTCAAAGGGTTTTCCCGTCTATAATGCATGATTTTTCTTGTCTAGAATGTTTCTCCATAAGAACTAGCAAACATTCCCGAAAATAATGTTTTAATTTACCCACGAATAATGCAAACTGTTTCTGATTCAGTAATTTATTTCTCGTCTCCGAGCCATTTCACATAACTTAAATTCACAACTGAAAGTATTTCATTATATATTCACATGATGTGCTTGTATTTTGAAATTTTTCCCGTGGAAGGAAGCATGCTGGGAAAGGAAAAAAAACAATGGAAAAGATGCTCACCTTACACAGTATTTCAAACAAAGTTTGTAGTTTTTATCTCAAGCTCCACCCTGCTGAGATAATCTACCAGCTTGANCCTTACACAGTATTTCAAACAAAGTTTGTAGTTTTTATCTCAAGCTCCACCCTGCTGAGATAATCTACCAGCTTGACATTGACGAGGATCCATCCGTCAGCAAGGGGAGGGAGTGAATGTTTTTACAGCCATGGGTGCTTTCCTTTCTCTCTTTCTTTCTCTTCCTCCCTCTCTCTTTTGTTAGGCGAACAAGACGTTATGCCTGACAGACCAGTAGAAGGCTGTTTAATAGGAGGGTGACCGACCATAACACAACACAAATACAGTGTGAATTTTTTGTCTTTCTAATTTTGACATGTGCAACCAGNGGAGGGTGACCGACCATAACACAACACAAATACAGTGTGAATTTTTTGTCTTTCTAATTTTGACATGTGCAACCAGAAAATCAAATTTCATAAAATATTTAGTATTTTAACAAAATATTGGTTTTGTTCATTTTATAAAGTTGTTTGTTAATTATGGTGCATAATTTTATATCTTTTGGTGTCCAGATTCTTGAATTTTTGTGTTTCCCTCATAGTGTTTTCCTGTTTATTGTGTCACTTTCAGTGATGTGCTGGTTTTTTTTNGTTTATTGTGTCACTTTCAGTGATGTGCTGGTTTTTTTTTTTTTTTTGCCCATGCTGGAATGTCGACCCTCAAAAAAACGTTGTCGCATCTTCCCTTCTCAACCTGGGAGGTTGGCTATCCTCTGCCTTACAGGGAAACAAAGAAGGTTTGGTGGAATCNGGGGGGGGGAGACAGGAGAAGAAGAGGTAGGTGAAAGAGAGAGACAAGGAGTGAAGTAACGCGCTGATTGGTAGGCAACTACAGTGGAGTCTCGGTTAACTGTCACCCTTTTAACCGTCAGTTTCTGTTAACCGTCAATAAACTGACACAATAAGTAAAATAATAAAATTGGATACAGAAAACAAACTTAATAAACTAAAAATGAAATAACTTTTTTCTCGCTTCATATTAGAAGCACATTATTGAGTTGAACAATACTTATACTGTACTGTAATACATATACCCAGTAAAAATACATTCCGTGCGGTGCGGAATGCGAATGACTCACGTTTGTTGTTTATGTACAACATACATATGTACTTCGTAGAATAGTTCCGTCTTCCTCACCACCCTACCGGAATTCCTAGACACTCATCCGCCCTCCCATTCCTACAGTCAGTTCAGTAGCGGTAGTCACTTAGTCAGCAAGTCATTGTCCTCAGTTTGTTGTGAAAGTGTAGTGTGTTTAAAAATGTCTGAGAAACGGAAACGTGTTGTATTGGGACTTTCTCAAAAACTTGAAATTATAAAACGACTGCGTAAAG